>JASTWK010000441.1:0-149037 GCA_030770225.1 Temnothorax unifasciatus | reverse complement strand
AAGTATGGTAAACACAGTTGATTTAAGTAGTTAATTTTATTAAGTATTTTATTAAGTAATTTATATATATATATATATATATATATGCGATGCAAAAGTACATCTAAGAACTATTACGATTATGTGAGAATTTTCTTCAGATATACCTGATATCCCTGGACACTTAAAATAAGTACAGTTAATCCAATATGTATACAGAGAGGTATGCTGTATATTGACTCTATGATGGCAACAAATCTAATACAACATACACAAACATATTATTTTATTACTATTGCTCAAGAAGATAATTAATACTAACGTCTGAACGTATACTCACTGCATCGTTTCCGTGTGTCTGCGAATACTATACGCGATATTCGCATAAGATTTATCTTTCGTAGTCGTCATCATCAATCTGTCGTTTTCGAAGACTAACGCGGTTTCTAACCGGTATCTAAGTTCAATATTATCATAAAATTTAAAAAAACGACGCCTTTTGAAATAAAAGTATTTTCGCAAGAAATAAATTATCCCATTATTTGCGTTTAGCTCGCATCTTTATAGAATCCATGTACTTAAATCATGATTGTTCATTAGACTGATTAGACTCACCTCAAAGCTGCGAACAAACCGCAGCAGTATTCGACCAGTGTTAGGTATAGAACATCAAATATAACTAGTAAGACTGTGTAAGAAAAATCGCATATGGCGCTGTGTATAAAAATTGGAACGTAATACGTGTCTAGATCAACCATATAATTAACGCGATGAGGCAGTCCTATTTGCACTTTACTTGATGTCTTATTAATCTCCTCGGATTCGGTATGGAAAAATCTTGTCAGTAATGTCGAAAGTATATAAATAATGCTGTGACCTAGTATTAAACCTAATTTGCAGAATAATTATTATATTTCACAATTATTGCCAAAAAGTTATGAATAATACTTTGACATTTTAAAAAGCGTCAAACGTCTTCAAACGTATTTAAAGATATATAATATATACAGGGTGTTACATAAGTAAGTACACAAACTTGAAGGGAATATTTTTTGGCTTATTTTAAGAAGAAAGAGTCCTATAAACATGTGTCCTAAACTGCTTTGTTTTCAAAATACAGAGTGTCAAAGTTGAGAAAAAGAAATAAAAACTTCGAAAACCTGGAAAACATTTAAAGATATTTTATTTGGTATGCGTACATGTGGTGTTAAGAACCATTTTTTTAGTATCGATAAAACATTTAATACCGATAAAGCATTTTTAAAGAGCGTGCATCTTTGACACCCTGTATTTTGAAAACAAATCAATTTAGGACACATGTTTATAAGACCTTTTCTCCTTAAAATAAGCAAAGAAATATCCTCATCAATTTTGTGTACTTATTTAAGTAACACCCTGTATAGTATATTTAAAAATCGTTTAAAAAATAAAATTGTTATATTAATGTGTTTGAAATTTTGTTACTGCACTAAATTATTGTTAAATCGATTATACTATTAAAGTCACCCGTATAAGTGTAGCCTAACTTTCGCCCATATTGCGAGTGCAAAATCTGTATCTTAGTTTCCTCATCCGATTTTGGGGAAAGACAGTACTCTTGCATCTTTATAAGAAGCACTTTTATCTATTACTCGATAAAGATTTAAATGTGATAAAATTTAATTTTATTTTTCGAACTTATTGCTACGGTTTTTGGTTTTTGGTAATTATTTAGTTTGGGGAAGCAACTTCCTGCGGTCTTGACTTTGACATATATTATAGAGAGCATCTCCTGATTGTGAGTAACCTTCTAAAAGTTTTAGCCATCGTTCGTTATTTATTAAAAAGTTATTATATAACATATAACACCTGAAGCAGGGTAGGGGCGTAACCCCTCCCCCGCCTACATATGTACTGTCTATACACGCAAATTATTTCCATTAGCACTGACGCAAACTGTTATATTTCTCAAACTTTTTGTTAATAACTTTTTAATCAATGACGAGCAGCTGAAACCTTTAGAAGGTTAGTGCTCTTAGAAGAGTGCTCTCTATAATATATGTCAAGGTCAAAGTCGCAGGCGGTTGCTCCTCTAAACTAAATAATTACCTTATTTTTATCATTAGTTAATTGTTTAGTTTACCATATACCATATCATTTTTATTTACGCACCTGTGGTAATGTATACACCGCGCAAAACGTTTTACTTATAGTCACTATCGCGAAACAAAGCAACGGTAAGGCATCAATCACTTCGAAAGAGTCGTGCTTGATTTCAATTACTCCCAACATCTACATTTTCCGTTAATTACATTGTAGACATGTCATATAACAAATAATTTAAATTAAACCGCTTTACACTAAGACAAAAGAGCAGTAAAAGTGGTCAAAATTCAATATCTCATTTAACATATGGCCTAATAAATGCCTAATAAAAAAGTACAAAGTTTTCGATGTCGCTGATTCCATTTTTGATGTAAAATTTTGGAAATTAAAAATGACGGGTTTAATACAGCGGGAAACTAGATTCATGTATCGATACTTATTTGATACCGCATGAAACCTTCGGAGACGTACTTACACACGATGAGAGACGGTATAAGATACCTTTTATTGATACATATCTCTGTGTGTGTGCAGTCCGCTTAAGGGGGTCATCCCGTGTGACGGCCGTTTTTTTTAGCTTTTTTCGGGATTTTTTTTTGACGAACAATAAAAACATAGAACTTCAAACTTTTTACCATTTATTTATTAACATTTCAGCAGTAACTCAAATTTTTTTTAGGCCAAAATTCTCACTCAATTATGAGTTAAAGGCATTCATGTCGAAAAAAAGTTTGCAAGCGGCGTCCATGATTCAGGCTGATCGGCTTATCCGAAATCAAAAAATCAAACAGTATTTTAATCTGTGAACTGTGAAGCTATGGCTATCGCCGGAACTAGGATTATTTGAAAATATTGAAAATTGAATATTTTACACGTTTTCAAAAATTTGATTTACAAATGGCATGATTTTTTGTGATTATTTTGTCATAAAAAAAAATAACGGCTTGACATTTTTCAATTATCCTAGTTCCGGCGATAGCCATAGCTTCACAGATTAAAATACTGTTTGATTTTTTGATTTCGGATAAGCCGATCAGCCTGAATCATGGACGCCGCTTGCAAACTTTTTTTCGACATGAGTGCCTTTAACTCATAATTGAGTGAGAATTTTGGCCTAAAAAAAATTTGAGTTACTGCTGAAATGTTAATAAATAAATGGTAAAAAGTTTGAAGTTCTATGTTTTTATTGTTCGTCAAAAAAAAAATCCCGAAAAAAGATTAAAAAAACGGCCGTCACACGGGATGACCCCCTTAAGGTATCCAATGAGACTTCACTCGTTATGATAAGTAGTAACACTTTAGGACGCAATATGTTTCCAAAGTATGATCACATTGAAATTCAATAATACATATATGAGTATAACGTTCCACTATTTTTTTCTTTTGCACTTTGCACTATTACAGTGTGATTTGTCCAAGTATAACGATGGATGAGAAGCAATAGAATATTTTTCAATACAACAATACTAATAAAATATATAAAAAGTAAAGTCATGCTTGCATACACGATTTTCAAAACGTTTAAGTTATTGTCAGGTAAAAAGCAGCGTTTAAAAATAATTAGTCTAACTTATCAAAATGATAATAATATATTTGTCCTATCGCATCTCCAAAATCGATTCCAACAGTTCGACCAATTTTACTGCTATCCTGGCTCACTGTGCACCCGATCGCAAATTACATTAATTATATTAAATACACTTAAAAGTGAATATGGATTTTTGTACGCATAGATATTTTGACGAAGAAGAAAGATTTAATTATCACACATCTTTTTGGAAAAACTCAATAATGGAAGCTATAATAGTACATACATGCAATAGTATTTTAAGATAATATACGTTTTTCTTAAACTTACCTCAAATATAAATCCAGATCCAAGTATCAGTAGCATAGCAAGATATATCGCGTAGCGCCTGTATCGCGTATGAAAAGGCCATAAGCCACTGATACTTAATAGTATTCGAATGATGTTATAATGCGAATCCCGAAAGAACTGTTCGATATTGCCCATTCTGTCTCTTATCTCCTGTTGCTACTATTACAAGAGCGAAATTCACTTATCATAGGGTATAGATCGTCTCTTGAGAATTCCATTTTATGTTTGATTGTCGTAAAATCTAAAATGCATATTTACCGCTAAAGTGTTTATGCCGCAAAAACCAAGACGGCACATTGTAAAGCCGCAAGATTATCTTATGGAAATTGCATAATTATAGAAAAAGCGAACAGTCATGCTGAGAATATCGTCTTTGTGGATTCGATACAGACAAAAGAGGTATGAAAATTTTATTCGCAAGTACAGTCGATCTAAGACCAGACTGTTACGCAAAGATATAGCTGCATGCTTTGAAATCGGTTAGAAAATTATAGTCTTGTGAAGTAAACTTATCAAAGATCTATTGTACTACATATTGCCATTATTAAAGATTTTTTTTTAAATTAAAGATAGACGTAAAAGATGTTTTATAAGATAAAAATGCAAGCATAAATATTAATATTCTTGTATTTAATTATTTTCTCGTAAATATAGACAATACTCTGCATTATTTAAATAGTAAGATATCTACATTATTTTAATATTCAGAATAATTTTACATTTTTTAGAAGAGAAAGTTCGAAAATTCTGTATTACCGTACAGATCGTAAGACTGTGAAATACGAAACAGATGCACGTACGACCTAGAAAAGAAAAGTAAAGTTACTGAAAATGTCAATAGGAAAATAATCATATAAAGGAAATTATAACAGGTCTTACTGCGCTGAAACTGGGAAGAGAAAGAATCATGATTTTTCCAACGGTCAATGTACAAGGTGAAGTGCTTCTCAGCATTATCATATTCAAGAGCTTCCTGGATTTGGGTGATGATTCATACCATTCACCTCGGTAACTTATATTAAAAACTTTATTATTATTTGTATCTCAAATAAAAATTTGTTAAAGAGAAGTAATTTTACTTTGTGTAGGACATTTGCACGACTTGTATTTGGGAAGTAGTTGTATTCTTTGACTCACGTTGATGTATAAACGCGATCGCTGTGATCGATTACTTGTTGCCCGAACCAACAGGCCATGTATAAATGCAGTAATTGAGCGATAATGTACGCGGAATGCCGAATTGCAAGATGTGGAGTGAGGGTGCCATTAGTTGCCTAAAAATGTTCCGAAAGCTGTGAATTTCAATACCAGTTTGTATTTCACAAAATCGCGTAATATGTTTTATATCATATGTATAATCGCAATATTATATTTAATGAATAAATAAATAATATCAATGTGTGTATATATATATATATATATATATATATATATATATATATATATATATATATATGTATATATATATATACACATAATATTAAATAACTAAGTAGAGGCTCAAAAATTAAAATTAAAATTACTTAATAAGGGCAATTGGTTCCACAAACCGACCTTTGAGATATTTGAACTTCTTGTCGCAACACCCACTATGTCAAAAAAGAGGCACTATCATTGGCTTAATTGACAGGGCATTCAAGCTGTCTCATCCGAAATTTCATGAGAAAAACTTGAAATTTATCATTCAAATTTTGTTAAAAAAACTGCTATCCTCTTGAATTTATTTTTAAGGTGATGCATGAACGACTAAAATTCTTTTTTGTGAATACCCATGAGATAGATGATGAGAGCACAGTTGATAGAACACCGTTTTTCACGATGCCATATGTCCCCCAGCTAACCAAAAAATACACTAATTTAACGAAAGACTTGAATGTTAAACTCACATATTTCAGTCTAAATAAATTGAACAGATACATCAAAGTGCATAAGGATGCTCTCCCTGATGCATCGCATAGGAAAGTGGTGTATAAAATCAATTGCAAGGATTGCGAGGCATCGTATGTCGGCCAAACGGGGAGACAGTTATTAACGAGAATTAAAGAACATGATTCTCATATTAGAAGAAATGCTAGTGGCCATTCGGTTCTTACAGATCATAGATTGGAATACAATCACGATTTCGATTGGAGGGGTGTTGAAATCTTAGACCAGGAACCGTCTTTAAATAAACGTCTAATCTCGGAAATGATCTACATTAAACGTCAAAAAGATGGTTTGAATTTGCGGACGGACACTGAGAATTTACCAGGGACGTACATAAATGTTATCGAGGGACTTGCGAAAATATAACAACATACAGGTGGCACGCGTGACCTGCCTTTCTCCCTCCATAAACTGTCAATAATAATGTACGTCTTAACAAGTCACTGTCTGCGAAAACGTTTTCCGAGACACTTGTACCTCTCCGCCCATCATACGCTTTTAGTCACCTTGACGAGCATTGCGAGCTGACTTAATTTGACTCTTTTTGTAAGTTGCGTTTTGCTGTATAATTTTTATGCTTTCTGTATACATTCTTTGAGGGTGGATGTTGCTCCGAATACACACAGATATCGATTTAACGAGCCACAATGACAGTGGACAGTACACCAGTTCGAATTTTCTGGCGCTCGAACCAGAAAACATCACGAAGATACTCTGGAAGGTGTTGGAGTGCACGTCTGCCCTTACGATAAGATGACTTGATGTTTGCGGCGTAAAGGTTTATCCGTAGTTACGACGAATTTTGCATGTTGAAGCACTTATATTGCGCTGAGGAGGACCCCAAGGCAGGGTCGAAACGTTCGCTAATCTGATATGTATAGGAAAATAAATTTCAGCGGTTAACGACTCGCTTGGCTCTTATTGCCCTTATTAAGTAATTTTAATAATAATATTAAATATTATATTCATTCAATATATTATTGCGATGTATCAATCACAAACCTGTAGAGCCGACATACTCATAGCCAATATAATTAAGCCAACTTCCACGAAAAACGCATTTGTGTAGACAGTCTCCAAGCACCTCGCGAATCTTGTTTAATAAAAAAAATCCATAATTATTTCTTATTAAGTTTTTTCTTGAAGTACATAAATAGAAAAATTTCTATATCTCTCACAATTATGCAAGGATACACACTAACCGTAGAGCATCTTTGTGTTTTTGTATACAATATACGAAATTTTTGTAAAATTTATTATCTTCCTCGAGCGAAGCGAGCTCCTTATCTTGCTCGATGGTTTTTCTTATACACTCTAGCCGATATCTGAGAAAGAAAACGACCGAATATCTCAGAATATTTCTTTTTTAGTCATTCAAATTATTGAATACATACCTGACGATTGAAAATAGTGCGCAACAATGTTGTACCAGAATAGTCACGTAGGTGTCAGACGCGACTATGGTATTCAGACGAATAGCAGTAGTTAAGTAATTATGAATCAGCACAGGATAGTAGTACTTTTCGAGATCTATATAATATTCAACGTGATATGGAAATCCCACTGGCCGCGTTGGATAGTCGGAAGTTACATTTTTGCCGATTATTTTCGGAATTATCGCGAGAAAAGGAAAAAGGCTGCCAAATGCATACATACCACCTAGATGCGAAAAATGCGATCTGCTAATGATTCCTTGTTCTAGTGATTGATTCTTTCGTTAAATAGATTATTTTCAAGTTATATATAAATTAATTTTAATAATATCTTAATTAGAAATCACATCAGGCAAGCATAAAATTAATTGTTATTACAAATTATTAGCTAATAATTTTTATTTATGATTGTATATGTACTATCAGTTTTAACGCATAATATAATAATGATTAATTTCTATTAATTTCTTACTGGCATAGCCGATAGTAATGCTTCTTCCACTCTCCGCAAACTTATGCAAAATTTCGAATTCGCTTTGGATGGTCCACGATTGCCAATCCCTTTGCATGTGTATAAGAAGTATCTTGATCTACAACTTGAAATTCATATTTTTTAAATAATGTGATTTCACTTAATATCGTGATTTTCTGCATACCTTTTCTATATTGCGCACCAGGTTTGTCAGCTTAACGATGCACACACCATCTATTATGAGTGGTGGTATACATTCAATGGTTGCATCAAGATCGCCGCGTAACGTCACTAAAGCGAGTACCTTGAATCCAACATTTCCCGGCAAGATAATGAGGTCAGAAAATACGTTTCGCAAAATATAAAAGTATATATGTTCGACCTACACTGATAATTTCAAATATTTTTAACTTCGAATTTCTAGTATTTATGTGTCTTTTTATATCTCTTGTTTTTTAAGTTTTAATTTCCGATATTGTATTAAAATAGTAGAAAATGATCTTTTTAAAAATATTGAAATATTGATCGATTGATGATTAACTTAGGAACCATGTCATCTTATTTTCTTTTGCATAAACGGTCGCCTGAGATGATTTTGAGTCCCCAATCAAAAGTCACTGTTATTAATTACATATTGCATATTTTTTATTGTTTTATAATTTATTAGTATTTGTGGACAGTATATGTAATAATATCAATATTTTCTAAAAAAGAAAAAAAACAATAAAATATTTAAAAAACGAAAGAAGCATTAAAATTACTGTGACGTGAGCTTTATTTTTTGGACACTAAAGTGCAAAAATCACCCCAAATGACCGTTCTCGAGTTAATAAAAATCACAATGTAGAAAACATACCTGCGCGATGACTTGTGTTAGACCGATAACCGACACCGTCACAAAGATAACTCGCCTGTCTCTGTCCTTTTGAAAGGGCCATTGCCCCAGCAACGAAAGTAGCATACGATTGAGTTTATATAATCGAGACTGAAAGATATCCTTAGATGTATCCATCTTCAACACTCGGTTTTGACTACTGCACTGGATCAATATCACCTCTAACAATTTTCAGTCTAATAAAAAATTCGGTAGAACTGTTCGATATCACTCATTCTGTCTCTTACCTCTTGCTGCTATTATTACAAAAGCGAAATTCACTTATCATAGGGTATAGATTGTCGGTCTCTTGAGAATTCCGTTTAATGTTTGATTGTCGTAAAATCTAAAATGCATATTTGTCGCTAACGTGTTTATGCCGCAGAAACCAAAACGGCACTTTGTAAAGTCGTAAGATTATCTTATGGAAATTACGCAATTATAGAGAAGAGAAACAGTCATGCTGAAAATATCGTCTTTGTGGATTCGACGCAGACAAAAGAGGTATGAAAATTTTATTCGCAAGTAGAGTCGATCTAAGGGACAGGGCTGTTACGAAAAGCTTTGAAATCGGTTACATTAGAAAATGATAGTCTTATGACGTATGAACTTATCAAAGGTCTATGTGTCTATTGTATTACATATTTCCATTACACAGGCACACAAAAAAAAGTGGTCTGTACCAAAGACTAGACCCATCATTTCTTATGTATTTTGACGTGCTGAATCCAAATCCGGGGTCAAAATTGACCCCTACCACACCAATTTTTTTTAAATTGCGAAAAACTATTACAGGCACACAGAAAAAAAAGTGGTCTGTACCAAAGACTAGACCCATCATTTCTCATGTATTTTGACGTGCTGAATCCAAATCCGGGGTTAAAATTGACCCCCACCACACCAATTTTTTTTAAATTGCGAAAAACCACCATTGAAAACGGAAAATCCCAATATAAAGTGGGTCAACGTTAGGTATAAATGTGGCAACCAACTGTAAGACCCAATCTATATGTACTTTGATATCCTGAAGCCGAATCTCGGCCCACCTTATATTGGGATTTTCCGTTTTCAATAATGGTTTTTCGCAATTTAAAAAAAATTGGTGTGGTGGGGGTCAATTTTGACCCCGGATTTGGATTCAGCACGTCAAAATACATAAGAAATGATGGGTCTAGTCTTTGGTACAAACCACTTTTTTTCTGTGTGCCTGTGATAGTTTTTCGCAATTTAAAAAAAATTAGTGTGGTGGGGGTCAATTTTGACCCCGGATTTGGATTCAGCACGTCAAAATACATAAGAAATGATGGGTCTAGTCTTTGGTACAGACCACTTTTTTTTGTGTGTCTATGTTATTTTTTAAACAGAATATAGAATATCGACCGATACATGAAAACAACAAATTAAATAAGTAAAGCCGTCATCGGTCATAGCTGGATCTTCGTGCTAAATTAATTTTACTCCAAAATGGATTGGAGTAACATTGGAGTAACCGACTCCAAGCCGACGTAGTCTAGTAGGCTATAAAGTACTGAAAAAGTGATGACGTATGTAACATTATAGATTTTCAGTACTTAAAGTCAATATCAAAACACAGCCTGTCTACCAATAAAACGTACAGAAAAGTATGTGCACTTTATTGCACTATAGTGCAGACATTAAAACGAAATATTGACTTTTAATTAATTTTTATTAGAATAGAGTTGTTTTCCAAATAATAAAAATTATATTGACACTTTATCCAAATAATTCTGGAGCGATTGAATTAAAAAAAAAATATTTTTTAGACACTTTTTGCTAATTATACGCTTAATTGATTTTAATTAATTGTGATTATTGTATGGTTTTCCAAACTCTAAAAAGTTTTTTCCAAATATCTCTAAATAATTTCCAAACGATTGGATAAGATAATTTTCAATAATTTTTAATTTGTTTGCCAACTATACGTCGGTGAGCACCGCTGTTCCGCCGTTTTTGATCGGGCGATAATCGGTGATCCAATCATGTCAATACGAGGTCCATATATTTGGCCCCTCATCTACGACAAAATATAAAAATATTAATATATTCGGATTGTACACCGTTTGTACATGAATGTACTATAATTTTTAATGTTTGTACATTTTTGGTTAATTTAAAAAAAAATAAAAAAGTTTTACTAACAAGACCTCTAAAAGTTAGCCCCTCATTATTTCAAAAATAATGATAAATTACAGTTTATTGTGCTTAATCGTTTGTACATTGTTTGTACATTGTTTGTACATTTTTAATAATTGATTTACTTTTCATTTAAATATATATATTTTTGTTTAAAATATAAATAAATAATTTTTATTTGTATTTGACCGGTAAATCTTCGGCCAATAAGTGCGTTTAAAAAAATTTTAAAAATATTATACGTATTATGTAATATTTGCAACAATACAATACTAGTAGAAAGATTGAGACCTTTATCAATATGAATATTTATCAATATTTGCACAATTTATTTTTAAATTCCAGCAAGACAAAAATGTTAATTATAAGGAATGATCTGAGCGCAATAACAAAACTAAAAAAACAAAACTCGAAATCATTTATTCCAGTAAGTAGAAAATGACTTCGAATCGACGTCAAATCGATGTCGAATTGATGAGTATTTTCAACATCGAATTGTAGTATATCATATTGATATCATTTCGATCTCGAATCGAGATTTTACATATAAACGAATGTGCACAATTACAACAGTAAAATTGAACAAAACAACAATTTAACATAACAGCCCAGATGGCACTGCTGATCTTTATGAATTCATACAGATCAGATTCAGATTTTTTTGAATTCATAAAGATTAGACCCAGCGAGAAATGACCTATCGAATCGACGTCAAATTGACGTCGAAATCATCGATATTACATCCATATCAAAATAATGCTCGAAATTTGGAGCTTATTTCGATGTTTGTGCTTTATAACATTTTTTAAAAGAAGAGATTATTTGTGACATACATTCATCGCGCCAGACTGTAAACAGGTAAATTATGTATTTTTTGTTAAGACATCGATATTTCATCATTTCGATATCGATTCGAAGCTATTTTGATTTGCCTGTCAAATATATAATAACTTGCCATTATATAAAATACAATATGAATAAAAAATTATATTGTATTGGCAGCATGGATAATGTAAATATTTTATGATTTGAGCATTATAATAATTGCGTTACAATATTAATTTTTTTAGGCTTCCATTTCTATTAAATAGTTACTTTATAACTGTAAAAGTCACAACAAAATTCCTGTTTGTAATTTGACAATTTTGAAAATTAAAATATTATATAACAGGTACATTTTCAGTACTACATCCGCTCATTTATTAAACAAAAAGTTAAATTAAGCAACTAATTAAATTATTAATATTAAATATTAATACAATAAGGTATTTACATTTATCAAAATAAAAAATAAGTTTAATTATGAAAATAAATATTAATAATTGGACTTATTAAAAATTAAATAATTTGTTCAGATATTGCGCTCGAATTCTTTTCGCGTTTTACAACGCCCGATCGTTTCACATTAGATGGCGCGATGCGCGAGTTGCCACTCTCAAAGAGCCCCTGCCGGCCCCACCTCTTTCCTCACTCGTTAGGTGTCATGGCCGCACTTGCTTGCGTTTCTTCGAACGTGTCGAGTCTGTTACCTCTTTCTTAACGGATTGATCGTTGCGGCGCGTGTTCTGGAGACCAACCGAACGAGAGTCGGATCACCAGGGAGAGCTCACCGCCAGGAAAGGGAGAGCTGCGGCAGCTAGCATCCGAGAGGGAGAGTCGAGGCGAGGAGTCCGGTTCAGCGAGCGGAGCCCTTAAGAGATTTTCATTGGGACGCCATATTTGTTACTTTCATTTGAGAATTTATATTTTTAGAGTTTATACCGTCATTTTTAAGGATTAACCATTAATTGAAGGTTAACTATTACTTGAAGGTTAACCATCATCCAAAGAAAAACCCTTAAAATTGGGTATGACCGCCAATTGAAGATTAACCTTCAAATGATGGTTAACCTTCAATTGGCGGTCCGAAATCACTCCCAACTTTAAGAGTTTTTCTATGGTGTTTTTTTAACGGTTAACACCGGAAGTTGAGTGCATTTTTCCACAAGGGTATATCAGTAATTATTATATGCTATTTATGACATTTAACATAGCAAGTGTTTATATTATATCTATTTCAACAGTTATTTAACTTATTGTTAGAGATGTTGATTTTGTACAGACATTTTATTCTCAAAGTCAAACATTTCAAAAATATAGACTCATAAAAGAAAGAAAATTAAATACACATCTGTTCTACTAATTCTAATATTAATTTGTTTACAATTTATGTCTTTTTTTACATTTTGCATACAAGACTATTTATATTTTGCCGTACATATGATCAGTATATTAGGAACAAGTTATGGCGCAATTTACTTGGGATATAAAATAACCATTTACTATTACTTTTAATCATTTATTTTTAATTTAAACGAATTGACTTTGTAAAAAAAATGCATTAATGACAAACTTCATTCAATGACAAACTTTCCTAAATCTTAATTACACTGAATCAATCTATGTTAATTGCACTAAGTCAATCTGTCAAATCTGTTTTTTTGTGATAATAAATATACAATATGTGCAATATATATTCTCTATCTAGACTTAAATAATATATATTTGCAATTATAAATACATATATGTACAACTCTGTCTAGCGACTTAAATAATATATGTTTTTGATAATAAATATATATATATGCAACTCTATCTAGACTTAAGTAATATATTTTTGTAATAATAAATATGCATATATGTGCAATTCTACCTAGATAAATAAATTAATTGTCAAAATTATTTCTATTGTAAGTTTTGTGCTCTTCTAATAAAGATATTGGGGAGAAATAAATAGATAATTTTTGATATATTTTCGATATACTATTAAACACATAAGTAGTGGAATGTGAATATATTTATTTATTTTAATGTATAATACAAGAAAAAGATCATGTTTTATGGTTTCTAATAATAGCTGCAGTGAGGAAATAGTAATCAATATTGAGTCAAAATCGATTTATTCTGAATTGAAAAGTCATCGAAAGTGATACCACATTTCCATCGAGATCGATGAATATTTCAATTACTTTTCGATATACGTTTTCGACGTCAATTTGACGTCGATTCGATGGGTCATTTCTCGCTGGGTTCAAACGAACGTTGATTTTTCTTACCCTTGTCGGCGTTTTCGAGCTAATTTCGACATTTAAGCTAATTTCGACGTCGTTTTGACATCGTTTCGATATTAGCTTTCTCACTGGGATATGGCCTTTCCATACGCGAAATAGGCGCTACGCGATATACGTCGCTATGCTACTGATACTCGGATCTGGATTTATATTCGAAGTAAGTTTAATAAAAACGTGTATTATCTTCACAATACTAGTTCGTATATGTACTATTATAGCTTCCATTATTTAAAAAAAAAATGTGTGGTAAATAAATGTTTTTTCGTCAAAATATCTACAGTGTACGTATGAAAATCCACATTTACTTTAAAGTGCATTTGATATAATTAATGTAATTTACGACCGGACACACAGTGGGTCAGGAGAGCAGTAAAATTCGTTAATTGAAACATACATTTTTTTATCAAACTAATTTCAACATATCTTGATACTCGGGAGATTTTTGGAGTTGCTGATTTTGAATCCAAATTTGAAAATTTAAAAAAAGATAAAAAAAGATTTTAAAAAGACAAAAAAAATTTGGAATTTGCACATTGCTTTATTTCGCTCATAAAGCTTCCTCTTATGAGGAAGCTTGTATTTTATTTGTTGTATAATTATATGTATAGTATATTTATTAGTTTGGCTTCCTCATAGAAGAAGCTTTATGAGCGAAATAAAGCAATGTGCAATTTCCTAATTTGCACACTTTTTTATAATGCGAATGCCGAAAGAACTGCTCGATATCACTCATTCTGTCTCTTATCTCCTGCTGCTACTATTACAACAAAAAAATTCACTTATCATAGGATATAGATCGTCGGTCTCTTAAGAATTCCATTTTATGTTTGATTGTCGTAAAATCTAAAATGCATGTTTATTGCTACCGTGTTTATGCCGCAAAAACCAAAATGGCACATTGTAAAGTCGCAAGATTATCTTACGAAAATTGCGTAATTATAGGGAAGGGGAACAGTCATGCTGAAAATATCGTCTTCATCGATTTGATACAGACGAAAGAGGTATGAAAATTTTATTTGCAAGTACAGTCGATCTAAGACCAGACTGTTATGAAAAGATATAGCTACTTTGAAATCAGTTACATTAGAAAATAATAATCTTGTGAGGTATGAACTTATCAAAGGTCTATTGTACTACATATTGCTATTATTAAATATTTTTTACTTTTTTAAATTAAAGATAAATGTAAAAAATGTTTTATCAATAAAATAAAAGTGCAAGCATGAATATTAATATTCTTGTATTTAATTGTTTTCTCGTAAATATAGACAATGCTGCATTATTTAAACAATAATATATCATGTATATTATTGTTATATTGATAATAATTTTACTTTTTTTAGAAGAGAAATTTTGAAAATTTCGTATTACCGTACAGATTGTAAGACTGTGAAATACGAAGCAGATACACGTACGACCTAGAAAAGAAAAGTAAAATTACCGAAATTGTTAATAAGAAAATGATCATATATCTAAAGAAAATTATGACAGGTCTTACTGCGCTGAAACTGGGAAGAGAAAGAATCATGATTTTTCCAACAGTCAATGTACAAGGTGAAGTACTTCTCAGCATTATCATGTTCAAGAGCTTTCTAGATTTAGGTGATGATTCATACCATTCGCCTCGGTAACTTGTATCAAAAACTTTATTATTATTTGTATCTCAAATAAAAATTTGTTAGAGAGAAGTAATTTTACTTTGTGTAGGACATTTGCACGACTTGTGTTAAATTTACTGGGAAGTAGTTGTATTCTTTGACTCACGTCGATGTGTACACGCGATCGCTATGATCGATTACTTGTTGCCCCAACCAGCACGCGATATATAGATGCAGTAATTGAGCGACAATGTATGCGGCATGCCGGATTGCAAGATGTGGATTGAGGGTACCACTGGTTGCCTAAATATGTTCCAAAAGTCGTGAATTTCAATACCGTGATTTGTTGTTCATAAAATCGCGCAATATGTTATATATGTATATTGATATTAATATACACATTTAATATAGATATTATTGCGATATATCTCAAGCACAAACCTGGAGAGCCGACAGACTCATAGCCAATATAATTAAGCCGACTTCCACAAAAAACGCTTTTGTGTAGACAATCTCTAAGCACCTCGCGAATCTTGTTCAAGAAAATTTCATAATTATTTCTTATTAGGTCTCCTTGCTTGAAGTATATGAATAGAAAATTTCCATAGATATCTCTTACAATTATGCAAAGATACACACTAACCGTAGAGCATCTTTATGTTTTTGTATACAATATACGAAATTTTTATAAAATTTGTTATCTTCCTCGAGCAAAGCGAGCTCTTTATCTTGCTCGATGGTTTTTCGTATATACTCTAACCGATATCTGAAAAAAAGAAAGGAAACATCCTTTAGAGTATTTTTGTTAGGCCGCCATTCAAATTATATTATTGAATACATACCTGACGATTGAAAACAGTGCACAACAATGCTGCACCAGAATAGCTACATAGGTGTCAGACGCGACTATGATAGTAAGACGAATTGCAGTAGTTAAGTAATTATGAATCAGCACGGGATAATAGTACTTTTCGAGATTTATATAATATTCCACGTGATATGGAAATCCCACTGGCCGCGTCGAATAGTCAGAAGTTATATTTTTGCCAATTATTTTCGGGATTATTGCGAGAAACGGAAAAAGGCTGCCAAATGCATACATGCCACCTAGATTCGAGCGGTACTTTAATAGAAGTATATTTACGTGCAACTGCTGAGCACTTTTATATAATCAAATTAAATTTGATTATATAAAAATGGGACCTGCTAATGATTCTTTCGTCAAATAAACTATTTTTGAGTTATATGTAAATTAATTTTTAATAAACATCTTAATTAAAGGTGGTCACATCAAGCCTAAAATTAATTGTTATTAATACAAACTATTTGCTAAAAAAATTTATTTATAATTATTCTATCAGTTTTAATGCGTAATAATTTATATAGATTAATTTCTATTAATTTCTATTAATTTCTTACCGGCATAGCTGATTGTAATGCTTCTTCCACTCTCCGCAAACCTATACAAAATTTCGAATTCGCTTTGGATGGTCCACGATTGCCAATCCCTTTGAATGTGTATAAGAAGTATCTTGATCTACAGCTTAAAATTCATATTTTTACATAAATGTGATTTCTCACTTAATATCACGATTTCCTGCACACCTTTTCTATATTGCATACTAGGTTCATCAGCTTAACGATGCACGCACAATCTATTATGAGTGGTGGTATACATTCGATAGTTGCATCAAGATCGCCGCGTAACGTCACTAAAGCGAGTACCTTGAATCCAACATTTTCCGGCAAGATAATGAGGTCGGAAAATACGTTTCGCAAAATATAAAAGTATGTTCGACCTACACTGATAATTTCAAATATTTTTAACTTTAAATTTCTAGTATTTATGTCTTTTCATATCTCTTGTTTTTTAAGTTTTAATTTCCGATATTGTATTAAAATAAAAAATAATCTTTTTAAAAATATTGAAATATTGATCGATTAATGATTAACTTAGGAACCATGTCATCTTATTTTCTTTTGTATAAACGGTCGCCTGGGATGATTTTGAGACCCCAATCAAAAGTCACTGTTATTAATTACATATTGCATATTTTTTATTGTATTTATAATTTATTAGTATTTGTGGACAGTATATGTAATAATATCAATATTTTCTAAAAAAAAAAATTAAAAAACGAAAGAAGCATTAAAATTACTGTGACGTGAGCTTTATTTTTAGCTTCAAATTTCTAATATTTATATGTTCTTTCATATTTCTTGTTTCCTAAGTTTAATGTTTGATATTATTAAGATGGAAGAAAATCTTTTTAAAAGTATAGAAATACTAGCATGATACCCGTGCTTCGCTACGGTAACACACACTAGGAAAAATATTTGTGTGGTAACAACACAATAATTTGGTTAAAATATGCCCAACAAAACTGTTCTTTGTTACTTATGTTTTGTTGTTACAACGTAATACTTTTGTTATAACAACCAATAATCTTTAACTATATGAATTTTGTTATGGAGAACAAAAGCGTTTAGTAATGTAAATTGCTTTATTGCAACCAAAGTTTTTAATTACTAAAACCAAATATTTTGTTTGAATATAAATAAATAAATAATTGTCATATCTCCATCACTCGAGTGACCGGTGTGATGGATTCCAATAATGTGTACAACTGCGAGTGATAGACGCTTTTGCCGTAGGGCCTTATATACGGTCTCTGGTCGAATTTGACTTACGAGTTTAGCAGCCGCCTAGCGGTGAAAACGCTTATCACATTCATTGAATCGTTTGGTTAGGAGAACAAAAATTTTTCAATGAATGTGATAAGCGTTTTCACCGCTAGGCGGCTGCTAAACTCGTAAGTCAAATTCGACCAGAGACCGTATATAAGGCCCTACGGCAAAAGCGTCTATCACTCGCAGTTGTACACATTATTGGAATCCATCACACCGGTCACTCGAGTGATGGAGATATAACAATTATTTATATTCAAACAAAAAATTTGGTTTCAGTAATTAAAAACTTTGGTTGCAATAAAGCAATTTACATTACTAAACGCTTTTTTTCTCCATAATAAAATTCATATAGTTAAAGATTATTGGTTGTTATAACAAAAGTATTACGTTGTAACAACAAAACATAAGCAACAAAGATATTTGTTTACAGCAACCAAACAGTTTTGTTGGGCATATTTTAACCAAATTATTTTGTTGTTACAACAAAATTTTGGTTTGTACAACAAAACATTTTTCCTAGTGCACATTTTACCCCTTTTCACCCCGTTAGGAGTCGAATTTCTAAAAATTAGAGCTTGCTATTATACGTTTAAACGGAAACACGTTTATACGTATAATTAGCATATCTGTTTATTAGAAACGTTTTTCCGAATACACGTCTTTTAAGTCTAGGGCCTGATAAACGTTTAAACGTTTACACGTATATTTATAGCATATCCGTTTACTAAAAACGTTTTTCCGAATATTTTCACGTTTTTCTATAAACATTTATTATCCCTTTCTTAAGTGTTTTATTTTTTAATGTACTTTATTAATGAAATATTTATTACAAATATAGTCAGAGTTGGGAAGTAATGTATTATTTGTAATATCATTACCGTTACTTTCTTTCTGGTGACGTCGTCACATTTTTACAGTAACGGAAACAAATTCGTTACTTTCATCGTTACTTTAGTGATTTCTATTCAATAAATCAGAAGTAATTAGATTTGTTCGCGCTGCTTGCACTTCTTGGACTTGGAACAAAACGAATACGCATTTGGATATAAAAGCAAAAATGAAATTGAGTGCAAATAGTGCAAGCAACACGAAGAAATTAATTTGATGTGTAATTGTAAATGCAAGCTTTATTTATTTTTACATAACAAATTAATTTTAATGTATATTGTATGTTTAAAATTTTATTATTGTATGTTTCTGTTTGCTTGTGTTTTATATAATATATATAGAACAAAAGTAATAATTACATTTTAAAATTAATTACATATTTTATTTTAGTATTACAAAATGTTAGTATTATAAAATGTTTAAATTTTTATTATTGTATATTTTTGTTTACTGTATGTTTAAATTGTACATATATCTATGTATATATAAGTACCTATAAAAATAATAATTTTCTTTTAAAATCAATCACGCATTTTATTTTAATGTTATAAAAAAGTAACGAATTGTTACTTTCTTATAGTAACGATAACGGTAACAAGTTGCTTTTTCAAATTGTTAACGAGTAACGGTAATGATAACGCGTTACGTTTTTAAACTGGATAATCTGGATATAATTATGTTGTTTTTAGATGATTACATGGCATAAAGTAGGTATGAAACGAGAAAACAAGTTTAACACTCTCTTCTACTCATAAATGAATGTACTTACTAAATATACGAGTAAATGAGTTTTTGTTTAAATAATAACAAGCAATAATTTTGACGCGGGGGAGGGGGGAGCAAATAGGGGCAAACAAAAGCACGAGAGAATGACACAGTTCGACAAGTTTTTTTCACGCGTGCTCGCATCATCGACGACATCCGCGAGTGAAAGCGAGCGCATGCACGCACGCACGAAATAACAATGTATAATTTTCTCAGTGATGTTTACTAAACGTTTACTGAACGTTTAAACGTAAACGTTTTTCTGGAAGAAAATGTAAACGGATAAACGTTTCACGTTTAAACGTTTATTCGAAAAACGGCATAAAGTCAGAGCCCTACTAAAAATCCTTTCTTAGTGGGTGTTTACGTGGAAGGAATATACTTCCCGAATTTCATGTTTCTAGGTTTAAGGGTTTGGGCTGGATGTTGATGAGTCAATCGTAACATTGAATTATATGTTACGCTCAAACACCGAAAACGCTCAGTGAGCGAAAAAAACATTCACAACGCGTTGTGGACGGTGCTGATCGTCCACAACGCGTTGTGTGCGTTTGAGAAACGTCCACGACGCGTTGTGGACGGTGCTGATCATCCACAACGCGATGTGTGCATTTGAGAAACGTCCACGACGCGTTCTGCATAACTTGATATACTCACAAAGCAAATTTACTTGAGAATTTATAGGAATAATATAAAATTAGAAAACACAAAGATGAATTACTCAAATAAAACGTATTTATTACTAATAAATCAAACTATAACACTTAAAAAAGACACAGTTAACTTTCCTCAAGCAGAGTGGTAAACAAACTGACAAGTTTAAATGACTGACAAGTTTAAATGACTAATCGCTTTGTGAAGGTCCACGCTGCCTACCGGCGGAGGTGGGTGCGGGAGGGGGGGGCGAAGGCCCCCCTTGCACCCCGCGCGCGCGCGCGTGTGTGTGTGTGTGTGTGTGTGTGTGTAACGCACTTTAAACAGTTAAATACTTTTAAAGCACGTCACACACACACACACACACACACGCGCGCGCGCGCGCGCGCGGGAGGGGTGCAAGGGAGGCCTTCGGCCCCCCCCCCCCCCCCCCCCCCCCCCCCCGGTAAACAGCGAGGACCTCGCTTTATAACTTAAAGTACATGCAAGTTATGCAGAACGCGTCGTGGACGTTTCTCAAATGCACACAACGCGTTGTGGATAATCAGCACCGTCCACAACGCGTCGTGGACGTTTCTCAAACGCACACAACGCGTTGTGGACGATCAGCACCGTCCACAACGCGTTGTGGATGTTTTTTTCGCTCACTGAGCGTTTTCGGTGTTTGGGCATAACATATATATATATATATATATATATATATATATATATATATATATATATATATATATATATATATATATATATATATATATATATATATATATATATATGCAAGTGCTTAAAAACATATACAGGGTGTAACAAAAAGGTCGGGACCCTGGATTATCTCGGAAAGTTGATGTTTTCGGAAGAAATGTTTTATACAAAAGTTGTAGGATACCAAGTTACCCATCATGAGGTGATATTGGTTTGACCTTGAAAGATCTTTGGAAAGTCACATCAAAGTTACATTGAGTTTTTTAAATGGGTACCCCTATTTTTTATTGTAAATTCTTGTAGCCGACGTCGAGAACTTTACAAAACAGTATAAGTAAAGTCCATTTGATCAAGAACTATTCGAGATATGCGCCGCTAAAATTTAAGTATCGCCGGGCGTTAGCGTTATTTCGAGGTTTAGGGACTCCAAACAGCGGTCGGTGATCCAGCCAGCTAAGGCAAGATCGGTCGGTGATTCAGCCAGTTAAGGCAAGATCTGTCGGTGATTCAGCCAGCTAAGGCAAGATCGGTCGGTGATTCAGCCAGCTAAGGCAAGATCGGTCGGTGATCCAGCCAGCTAAGGCAAGATCGGTCGGTGATCCAGCCAGCTAAGGCAAGATCGGTCGGTGATTCAGCCAGTTAAGGCAAGATCGGTCGGTGATTCAGCCAGCTAAGACAAGATCGGTCGGTGATTCAGCCAGTTAAGGCAAGATCGGTCGGTGATCCAGCCAGCTAAGGCAAGATCGGTCGGTGATCCAGCCAGCTAAGGCAAGATCGGTCGGTGATCCAGCCAGCTAAGGCAAGATCGGTCGGTGATCCAGCCAGCTAAGGCAAGATCGGTCGGTGATCCAGCCAGCTAAGGCAAGATCGGTCGGTGATCCAGCCAGCTAAGGCAAGATCGGTTGGTGATCCAACCAGCTAAGGCAAGATCGGAAAATGATCCAGCCAGTCAAGGCGATTTTATAATAAATGCTCGAATTGCGCACCATTTACGGTCTGACAATAAGCTAATCGATCGTAAAAGTTGGATACGGCATTCCTGATGAATTCGGGATCAATGAGTGCAGCTTCATCAATTATCCTTAGGGCCAATTTCACCAACCACGGTTAGCTTAACCGACGGTTAAAGTTAGCAGTATTGACCAATATTATTGGTCAATACTGCTAACTTTAACCGTCGGTTAAGCTAACCGTAGTTGGTGAAATTGGCCCTTAGACGAAGTTCCTCTAGATTTCTTGGCTTTGTTGCATACACTCTGCTTTTAAGGTAACCCCACAAAAAGTAGTCAAGCGGTGTTAAATGGATCACCGACCGATCTTGCCTTAACTGGCTGAATCACCGACCGATCTTGCCTTAGCTGGCTGGATCACCGACCGATATTGCCTTAGCTAGTTGGATCACCGACCGATCTTGCCTTAGCTGGCTGGATCACCGACCGATCTTGCCTTAACTGGCTGAATCACCGACCGATCTTGTCTTAGCTGGCTGGATCACCGACCGATCTTGCCTTAGCTGGTTGGATCACCGACCGATCTTGCCTTAACTGGCTGAATCACCGACCGATCTTGCCTTAGCTGGCTGGATCACCGACCGCTGTTTGGAGTCCCTAAACCTCGAAATAACGCTAACGCCCGGCGATACTTAAATTTTAGCGGCGCATATCTCGAATAGTTCTTGGTCAAATGGACTTTACTTATACTGTTTTGTAAAGTTCTCGACGTCGGCTACAAGAATTTACAATAAAAAATAGGGGTACCCATTTAAAAAACTCAATGTAACTTTGATGTGACTTTCCAAAGATCTTTCAAGGTCAAACCAATATCATCTCATGATGGGTAATTTGGTATCCTACAACTTTTGTATAAAACATTTCTTCCGAAAACATCAACTTTCCGAGATAATCCAGGGTCCCGACCTTTTTGTTACACCCTGTATATATGTAACAAGTGCTTAAAAACATAATTCAAGATTTTGCCCTAATCATCTATTTATCTATTATATATATATATATATATATATATATATATATATATATATATATATATATATATATATATATATATATAATAGATAAATAGATGATTAGGGCAAAATCTTGAATTATGTTTTTAAGCACTTGTTTGGATAAATTTTGTAAGCAAAAACCAAGTCAATATCTCATCGGGATCAAGAGATATTGAGAAATTCTTGAAAACACATTTTACCCCTTTTTACCCTCTTTAAGGTCGAATTTCGAAAAATTGCTTTTTAGTGAGTGCTTACGCCATGGAAGGAATATACTCTTCAAATTTCATGTTTTTAAGTTTAGAGGTTTGGGCTGGGCGTTGATGAGTTAGCCGTAACATTGAATTATATATATATAGATTGATGAATAGTAAGAATCACAATATCGAAGTGATACCTGTGCGATGGCTTGTGTTAGACCGATAAGTGACAGCGTCACAAGTATAACTCGCCTGTCTCTGTCCTTTTGGAAGGGCCATTGCCCCAGCAACGAAAGTAGCGTACGATTGAGCCTATATAATCGAGACTGAAAGATATCATTAGATGTATCCATCTTCAACACTCGGTTTCAACTACTGTACTGCATCGATATCGTCTCTCACAATTTTCAGTCTAATAATAAATTCTCTTAGAGAGTGAGAACGTAATAGGTGCAGTAAGTCACGAGAAATTGCGAATATTTACGTGACTGATTATCCCACTAGAATGATGAAAGGCTTAGACGATCAAACACTTATCCTAGAAAGATCTATGTTCTTTTACGCTTGATTTTATCCCGGTGCATTTTATAGTCGGCTTATACCTTATAAACTTTGTTATTATCGGAATATTGTCAAGTTTAACGGCGCATCATGATAATAGTATCGTGTCTGCCACGAGTTTCTTCGCATCACATTTTTGTTCGTGGAAGTCAGTGATGGATCTCTTTTAAACTTGAAACTAATTTCTTGGCAGCTTGTCAAATCGTATTTGGTTTACAAATATGTAGCAAATATTATTATAAACAAAAATAACGTATATAAGGTACTTGTTCATGAATCATATTCTAGGAATAAATTATATTTTTATTAATAATTAATAAATAATAATAAATTATCTTGATTCAATATCTTGATTAATAATTAATTAATGATTGATAAAAACACATCCAGATTGAGGCTTTTTAGAAAGTAAAATTGTTTAAAAAATGTGAAAAGAATTTGTTTTTTACTGAAAAAAATTGGATCGAAAAGTAATTAACAACATAGATGCATCATCACTTTTATGTACGTGCAATAACGCATATAAAATGAATGACAAGTTTCTCTCTTAAATTTAAATTTAAACGCAATATTATCGTCGATTGTTATTGATCTGCGGTATTTTATGAAGTTAATTATGAATCAAAATTATCTGTGGCAGACTAGTCAGTGTTGAAGTATATGTGGTAGTGCGTAGAAGCCTTGTAGTTAGATATAATAGCCATGTCGTCAACATCGAGATAGTTTTGCACAGAATCAGGGTTATTGCACAGAAGTTAGTACAGTGAAGTAAGACATGGACGCTTGCACGACCTGAACAAAAACAATTTATTTACACACAAATGACTATTACACAAACAATTGTGCGTTATTACACGTTTATAGTATATTAATTTTATGCATATTAAGGAAAACGCTATTAAACGCAGTCAGGACTGGTTGGTCCTAATAATATTATTCGCTTGAATTTTACGTACAGTTTTTCGCAAATCACGCGCCGTTATTTTCGGACTTAAAACGCAATCTCACAACCGAAGCTAGAAAAGTGCACTATCACATAATTAAATCGATAATCAATTTAATATCACATTAGTATATTAGAAAAGTTTGCAATGTGTAGAGTAAATCGGGGGAAGATGCCAGCAAGTCAAAGATGTCACTTTGTTTATTATCTGACAGATTGCAATGTTTTCTATTTGTTAACGTGAAATTGTTTATACAAAGAGTGACACATGCATTCTCCAATTTTATTGTGTTAAATCTGGAAAGAATCTGGAAAGATCTTTTCAAGCCGAGTGATGATGAGCAGGCTTCTTATAATAGTTATAATATTGTACTCTTCTTTGTTAAGATTTTTTATAATTTTTTCTCATTGAAAGTTCATTGTGTTTATAAATTTAGTTCATTGTGTTTATCAATTATTAATAGTTAAAGTTTATTGTTAAAAATAAATCTATATTTTTGTACATACATATATTACACTATATATATTGAATGCTTTCTCACAGTTTCATCATTCATGTTTCTCACAGTACTTGCATTCTTCCCCCATTACAGATAGCATCTTACTCGGGCATTGGGGTAAGATGCCAGTTTTGCAGGAATAAACATATAATCAAATTACAGTATTTTAACGATAACTTTTAGGGTGGCTATTTTCAGCACTGCTATGTGAAAACTTAAGTATCATTTTGCAAAAATTCCGAAGCAGTTATGACTATTGGTTTGTTAATATTTCTATAATAATTCTTAACTATATATGGCATCTTTCTCCGACTTATTCTATAATAGGACACAGGATATATCAAATTTGTTGCGAAAAATAACACCCCAGCCAGGATTCGAACCTGGCCCTCTTTCATTCCATGACGGACGTCTCACCAATTCGACCATTGAGGCATGTGGTGATATTCATCCTTGATTATCAATTTAATTATGTGATAGTGCTTTTATAGCTTTGGTTGAGACCAAAAAGCTGAATTTTAAGTCCGATAGTAACGGCGTGTGGTTTGCCAAGGCAAAGAATTGCACGTAAAATTCACGCAAATAATATTATTAGACAACCAAAATCCAGTCTTGATTATTTAACGGCGTTTCCTTCATTTGACTTATACCATATATGGGCGATTCCACGTCAAATCAGACAAGATTTGACTTCGTAATCGAGCAGTAATGGATGTTAAATCATATAATTATTAAATTAACATATATGTAAAAACGGAACGTTTCGACCTCACCGAGGCTTCTTCAGCTGTAGTATAAATAAAAAGTATCATATTTAGGTTAAATTACAAATATTCATAACTAAAATTACATTAGAATTCTTAAACCTACAGAGCCACATCACCGTTCGAAAACCTGACAAATACATACTGAGATCTTGTCGTTGCATCTATGAAGTCAAAGCAACAATTCTTATGGACTGGACTCGATTTATTCTCACCTCCGAACGAGGAATCAATTATGTTATTTTATTCACTTACTACATTTTATCTCCGATTTTGACCTTTGACTTAATTCATAAATGCAACGACAACATCTCAGTATGTATTTGTCAGACTTTTGAACGGTGATGTGGCTCTGTAGGTTTAAGAATTCTATGTAATTTTAGTTATAAATATTTAGCTTAAGCATGATACTTTCTATTTATACTACGGCTGAAGAAGACTCGGTGAAGTCAAAATGTTCCGTTTTTACATATATGTTGATTTAATAATTATATGATTTAACATCCATTACAGCTCAATTATTGGTCTTTTTCCTTGTTATTTTTATATTTATATGAGCATACATTTATTTTAATTTGACCTCGTATTTTTTAAATCGATTGAAACTTTTTTTACATAAAATATACATAAAATAAACAGATACGTATTTTTTTGTTTGTCCGAATAATTTTTTTTGCAAAAGTTATAAACAATACAATTTTCGTCAAAAATGAAGAAGTTGTCTACTTTACAAATTAATATCTTTGGTCATATCTATTATTGTCATAGAGAAATCTTTAAAAAAGCACTTTAAACCTAAGAAGACAATCTTTGAAAAAAAAAAGTTTAAGTTACAAGAAATTGCAAATTTTAATTGTTATAAGCAATTAAAATGTTTAATTAATTTTTTCACTAAAAAGTACATATTAAAAATTTTTTAAAATAATTTTATCTTATATTTTATCTAATTCTTCATTTTATTCTGAAAGTATACACATTTTTTATTTTATGGAGAAACAATAGATTCTATTTTTTATATAATTTTAATGACTGAGGCGCCGCGCCGCGTCGCGCTGTGCTCGCGTCTCTAGTTTGACCGAGTAGCGTAGCACATCGACTTCTTCGAAAATCTTTTGTAGGAAGAATATACAGTATGAATAACACAATTTATAATAATTAAAGTACTCTTAAATCGACTGTGACACAATATTTTGAATATTGTGCAGTATTTTTGTTAAAGTAAATCGTTACTGTACTAGCTGTGTGAGATTGTGTTTATTTTAGTATAAGGGAGACCGGGGCTAAAACGTCTACTCAAATATCTCGGAACCTGTATATTGTGCGAACTCGCTATTAACATTGTAAACGCTGCTTATGGTACCTATGTGACCAACGGAGTTTCGGCAGGTTACCTGCCGTGTTATGATTTTTACGAGGGCAAACGTGTTTTCGTGGTGAAAAGTGAAATTTTTTGCGCGTGGAAATTTTGTAATATCTGCAATAATATTTGCTCTCCAAATCTCGAGGTACGTGATCATAAATGCATGCTGATTATAAAGAGTAATGCATGCTGAACACGAATTCAGTGTACATGTCTAATATTTTATGGGCGATCAAACCTGAAACTGATTTACCCCGGGGGGTAGACGGTTTAACCCTGGCATTTTTGAGATTTCAATTTTTCCATCGTTGTCGTTTTTGCTCTATACCAGTTAAACAAAGCGACGTAGACAAAAATTTCCTATATAAATTTTGTAGCTAAAGGTTCACTCTTTATAGTGGTATGCCACATTTAACTACAATTATTTATTTTGTTGTTAAAATTCGGCACCGAAAAAAACGGACGGTTTAACCCCGGTCTCCCCTACTTTTGCACTTGAAGCAAGTAACACATTATTACTTTTCACGCTATTACTTTTGCACTGCCGCCTTGTTTACAGGATATGTTTCTTGAAGTAATTTCCGTTCCTTAATTGGCAAGTCTTGCAATAGCGTGAAAAGTAATAATGTGTTACTTGCTTCAAGTGCAAAAGTATACTAAAATAAACACAATCTTACAAACACTTGAGATCACTCACAGGTTTAAAGATCAAGAGACTTACCATAGAGCGCCAAAAGCCCGTGTTTATTGTTTATAAGAATTTCCCGATAAGAACATGAAGAAATTTGCTACGGTTGTTACAACAACATTCTCTATGATTGAAAAAGAAATGTATGTGAATTCAAGTTAAATTGATATTACATTGAATGTAGCTGTTAAGATATGCTCATTTATACAGTTTTCATAACCGTAGTTCTTACGATACGTGACATTCGGTTACAATATATATACCCTTGTATATGGTTGCCTCAACTAAAGGATTATTGCTATCTCTCTTATATGGTCTGCAGCACAAATATTATGGTTGAGAGATCGATAAGATATAGCTGCACGGTACAGCACTGAATCACTGATTGAGAGTTTAGTTCCATTGCGCGCGCAAAAGAATTTCTGCATAGAAGAAAGTGGATTTGATAAGGATGTTTTAACTTTATAAATATACTTTTTTTATAAATATATTTACGAACACAAAATTTCGTAATGAGCCGACACTGGTTTCTGATATTCACCCGACATTAAAAAATATTATATCATATATCCAATTCAAAATTGTATTACTCTTTTTAGACTGAATTTGGTTCTTAAGATGATTTTTGAAAAATTATATATTTGCGCTGGTTATGACATATGTAGACCATGGCTGCGTTTCGATATTCACTGACAGTACTGAAAATCTATAGTTTACGTCACTTATACTATAGATTTTCAGTACTGGCAGTGAATATCGAAACGCAGCCCATATATAACACTTAGGGTAGACCGGGGCACGTTGTCACACATTTGGTTCAATATTTTTTGTATTTTTTACATTCAATATTTGAAAGTACTTTGATATGCCAAAATTTCGAGTGAACCCTCAGCTTCAATTGGACAGTATCGAATTTTGTGTGATTGTTACTCTACAGTTGTTACATAACAATAAATAACGACAGGTCGCTTGTGACAACGTGCCCCGGTCACGGGGCACGTTGTCACATCAAATGTGATTGCATGCAAAATGTTATCCAAACTGAATTCAACGTAAATATCAATATATTATAGTGCGCTGCAATGTAAAAAAGTAAAATCCTTCACAGAAACATTTTATTTCAAAAAAGTACAAAAAACACAAAGTTTTTGTCTTAATCTAAATATAAGAATTCCACTCGAATGCGCAACTTATTGATACACATTTAACAGCAAGACGAATTACTTCTAGATCGACTACTGCGGCTCTCGCAGTTTTCCGTTTGTAGGAGCGCACTATATCCCAATTGCACCTATGACATTAAAATTCGTGACAACGTGCCCCGAGGACATTTTTTTACTCCAAACAGCCTCATAGCCGACGCGTTTGAGATATTCATAAGGTTAGGTATTGCACGCGGTAGGTAAAAGTACATACTTTAAGATAATATAAAGGTCTATTCTGAAAAAAACGTAACCTTCATGTCCAGTACGTTGAATATTAGACAATAAAATTTTAATTACGGTCGCAAAAAACTTTCAAATTGGTTTTACGTCAACACAGCTGCAGCAATCTCAACACTGTAAACATACCAAAGATGGGCATACACTAACACGTTTTGGGAATAACGGGTGTTGTCCTCTGATTATTAGTTTTTTAAATAAAGCCGATGTGACAACGTGCCCCGTGTGACAACGTGCCCCGGTCTACCCTACATTAAATTAAGAAGTAGTCTACCACGTAAGGCAGTTAAATTGGCTCACGATTCAGAGGTCCCGAGGTCCCGAGTTCGAATCCCACCAAGGTAAGTGTTTTTTTCAAATACGAGAAAATATTTATAATCATAGACTGCATCTTAAGAAACAAATTTAGTTAAAAAATAGTAATAAAATTTTGAAATAAATAATTTCTTTTGTAAGGTAAATATTTGTTTTTATACCATCCATATATTATGGTTGTAACATCCATATAGTAGCTACCCTCACTAAGGTTAGGGCAACCATATAAGGTCACTTCCAGAGTACTATGGTTTCCATAACCCTTTTGTATGGATGGGCGAAAATTAACATTATTATTCTGTTGTAGCAACCGTAACTTTTTCTCCGTGAAGGATTAAAAGATTAGAGCATCCGTAACATCCGTTATGGAAAATCCCAGCAATTCAAAACGGAAAGAAAAATTAAATTATACAGTACAGTAACGATTTACTTTAACAAAAATACTGCACAATTTTCAAAATATAATATTTATAATGAAAATGTAATTTGTATTATGTTAATTATATTCAACATTATAACTTATATTATTCATACATTCCTACAAAAGATTTTCGAAGAAATCGATGCGCTACGCTACTTGGTCGAACTAGAGACGCGAGCACAGCGCGACGCGGCGCGGTGCCTCAGTCATTAAAATTATATAAAAAATAGAATCCATCGTTTCTCCATAAAAAAAAAATATGTGTACTTTCAGAATAAAATAAAGAATAAGATAAAAATATTTAAAAAAAATGTTAATATGTACTTTTTAGTGAAAAAATTAATTAAACATTTCAATTGCTTATAACAATTAAAATTTGCAATTTCTTGTAACTTAAACTATTTTTTTTTTTTCAAAGATTGTCTTCTTAGGTTTAAAATGCTTTTTTGAAGATTTCTTTACAAATATGACCAGATATTTTAATTTGTAAAGTAGACGACTTCTTCATTTTTGACGAAAATTGTATTCTTTATAACTTTTGCAAAAAAAAATTATTCGAACAAACAAAAAAATAAGTATCTGCTTATTTTATGTATATTTCATGTAAAAAAAGTTTTAATCAATTTAAAAAATACGAGGTCAAATCTTGTCCGATTTGTGGAATCGCCTATATACAGTCCTATTCATATATACGGATGCATTAACTTAATTCAGACTTTTTCTTTAAATAACGTCTTCACAAGAAATGCTAATTCTTCAGAATATTGATTTCTTTCCTTACCCCGCTGAAGCTTCGTAAGGACATAACGCTAATTTTCCCGGCCGTCATTTGACATGGTATTTTGCAGCGCATCAGCATTACGTTTAACAACCTTCTTGCTCTAAGGGAAATAGCATACCAATTCATGGCGTAACTGCGAGATAGAATATTTATTTATTGCTATATATTGTATTTGTCTCCTCTATTGCACGAAGTGCATCTTAAATATGAGATTTTTTCGACAGCAAACTCACAATATATTCTCTCTTAACGGCTCTTAACATTAGCGACAATTTCGCAAAATAAAATAGTAACAAAGATTTTACTAAAGATCAGCAAGTATTTCATTCATTTTCAATGCAAACATGCGCACTTTGTTCTTTTATCTTATATCTCATCGATTGTGGTCAATAGAAGTAAAATTTTGCTATGAAAATAGTGATAATAGCGCATATATCATTAAGATGTAACTTTTAAAGTTCTCTCTTTTAATTTGCTATTTCTTGGAAGAAAATTCTCATATATCTGCAGAATAAAACTTATATTAACTAGAATTCAAATTCAGAATATATTACATGTTTTTACTCTTAAACTTGCTATTCACAGTCATTGTTTCCATTAGTTTAATATCATGAAACAATTGAAACATAATTCATTAATTAATTCTTTTCAGTAAGATCATTAAATGCAGTATACTATACACAAAAAAATGATGTATTAACAGCATAAAATCTAATTTGAAATAATTTTGTCAATTCAATAACAGTATGATATAGTATGATATATTATAATGAAACAAATACTTGTTTTATTGTATTAAACCAAGAGCATGAGTTGTAACTGCTGCAATATTTTTCACTGCTTCTCAGAGGCAATATATTAGAAATGTGCGAATCACAGATTTTTTATGTCGAATCTAATCGAATTAAATTTTATTTCCTCTTTCGAACTCGAATCAAATCGACATAATTTCATTTGAATCGAAGCGAATCAAATACTTTCGAATTAAATTGTCGAAATATAATTTTTAATGAACAATATAATTATTATTAGATTAAATTTTAACACGTAGATAATAAAAAAATATTTTAATGTGAAAAAATAATATTAATTGTACAGTCGGTCACAGAAAAGGTTGCAACACTTTATTTTTTGATGGGTTTCGAAACGCAGGCCTGCTCGTGGAGCAGTTGGACATAATTGATTAGATCCATTATAGGTAAGAACCAATCGCTCAATAAACAAGCTGAGTTTTGAAACCCATTGAAAAGTAAAGTGTTGCAACCTTTCTGTGACCAATTGTATATAATGTAAATTCTTTTTAAATCAAAAAACATATTTAAATATTTGATATAAAACTAATGAAATAATTTATTTAATGTCGCAGTAACTGAAACAATTAGGCGAAGTCATAGATAAATTATTAAAATATTTTTATGTAATATACAACATTATCCAATTACACACATAGAAATTAAAATAAAATAATATAGTTTATTTTATAAAATAAATTATCAATACTCATAGCTTAGTTAGTATTTTTTTATGCATATTCAAACGTTTACTTATAATTTGATAGAGTCACACGGCATGTAAAAAATTAGAAACAAACTTTTTGACTGTTACTTATTGTTAGCCGCTCAGTGAACGGCTAACAGTACTGAATGCACCTATTAACATAATCCATGCTTTTGCTTATTAACGGAAAATATAATTTTATAAAATTGTATATGATTCGTATTCAATTCGTATTCAATTCATCTAGATTCGAAATTTTTGAGTAGTTCGGATCAAGTAGATTTGAATCAAAGAAATTCGAATCGAATTGAATCCCGAAATATCTCCCGATTTGATTTGATTCGTATTCGAATAATTTGCACACCTCTAATATCGATTCCGTTTTCAGTTTCAGAAAAAGAGTTCGTATCGAGTTTATATCAAAGAATATGTACCTGTACACTTACATGGATTCATGCATGTTGGAACTGTGATCTATCAATTTCTGTCCCGGCAGGCTTAGGAAGAGAAAGTGCGTTGTCAGACATAAGCCCGTCACTACGAATCTGAACGCTTCCGCAGGCTGATTACGATTGTTCAGTGCCTAATTAGGAATCAAATGAAACTAGTAAGTTGTTCTGATAAATGCAATCTCTTTAAAATAATTAACAATATAAAAAAATTATAGAATGACGGAAAAGTTCAATCTATACTTTTCAAGTAAAATACTGACTTTTGAAAAATTGACATTTACTGCAATATATTTATAACAAAATTTGTAAATTTTTATGTAATTTTGAAATAATACTTTAGAATTCTCAATAAACGTGCATTTCAATTCGGTATCCAATTGGATTGCAATTCATAATAATAATTTTCACACAAACCTGCACTCCGCTGAATGCCATAACCGCTACATTCAGTACTGTGAGCATAAGAAAGGAGATGCTGTATGAAGATGCCAATAATTTGACAAACCTGATGGCAGAGCATACTCATCGCAGTTTATTTGTTTTGTATCGAACCTTTCTCCTCTTTCATTCAAGATTAAAAGCTTCATCAATTTAGTATTTTAATTCAGTTTCATATTACGTAGCAATTTGTATTTTGCTTATTAAAATCGATCCGCTCGAGATATCCTTAATTGTAATACCTACTGTAAAACCTCTTTGTGCTTTGCGGCACTAGCACTAATTGTGCGATAATGTTCGTCGTCTTCGCGCAGTGGGAAAATGTTAATATCGAGATCACCATTCACATTCTCCAGTTGATATCTGCGAAAAAGCATCAGAATCCGTCAGAAAGTTTCGAAAATAGACATCAGCGTAAAATCGAGTTGCAATAATATTCGTATCCGGAATTTTACGCGGGCTGTAGCTATTGAATTATTTTGCGTCGTCTTCGCGAAGCGTACCCTATCGCCTGAAAAAGACCACAAGCGTGTTGCACGTAAGCTATCAGCATGGAATCCGCTGCGATCGGGATGGTCATCAGAAAGAAGGTGGTGTAATAGGAATGCAGTAAGACGAAGTAATAATATTTCTCCGTGTCAAGGACAGCCCTCACATTGTACAGCAACCCGTGAACTTGCGTTTGGTTCGCGCTCGTGAACGACGCCACGATGGACGGCATGACAGGCAATGTCATATACATGAATGTGGAACTGTACATTACAACTATAAAAGTGCGAATGTGTGATTCCTTTAATCTCGCTTGCCTTAGCGTGCGCTTGAAAATTTAGACGCGAATATAAAGAAATATCGATGAAAATGATACGTCTTTCAAGATGTCTCACCTGCGTACGTCTTAGTCAATTTTTTGCCCTCGTTGGTGTAGGCTGTTAAAATTTGTATTTGCGCATCAAACGTCGCTAATCTCCAGCTGTTCTTCATTTGAGCGAAAAGGATCTTAAACTGTTCAGATTTATATGATACAATGTACTTTTAGCAATACGTGCATAAAGATTTCGATTCACGTACCTTGCGATTATTGAGGAAATAATTTAGATACTTTATGATGCATAATAAGTGGATGATAAGAGGGGATGAGCATTCGATGACGAGATCCCAATCCTGCCATGCCGCCACTAAGCTGAGTATCTGACACAAAATAAAAAATATGTTTTTGTTTGTTAAAAAGTAAAATATTATCGAAAGAAGAAAAAGCATTTTTTATCAAAAAAGAGAAAAAATAATATTTGCATGATTTTCTGGAATTATAATAAAAAAACTATTTAGAAATAATTTAATCTGTTAATTAATAATACTTAATAAGTATAAAGATCTTTATGTCGGTTTGTCAAGAAAATTAATAATAATTTAAAAATAATATTTTTAAATCCAAAGTATAGGCTCCAATGGAAATCCACGAATATAGAAAACGAGCTAGGTAACTGAGAACCAAGCGCGGTAAATAATGCACGAACGTTTTTATTTTTATTTTTATTTTTATTTAACATATTTATTTTCCAACCTTGACTGCGCGCCGACTTCTTTACAGTTAATCGATTTAATTAGGGGTAGGGAGATTTTACTACTCCAACCGGAGCTGTGTTTCAAGTCTGGCAAATTTAGTCAGCGCGCAGTCAAGGTTGGAAAATATGTAAAATAAAAATAACAATAATATTTTTAATTGCACACTTTTATTCTCTACTGATCGTGTAATTGGATTAATGATTGTGAAATTAATTATTAATCAGCAATTTGTCAACGCGCAAACCAGCAAACAAAATTGGCTGCACACGACGAAGATGAGATGAAAGGAAAGACAGAATCTCTTGAAGGCAGACTGTTCCGGCCATTGACCGATCCACGACATAAAGAGCTGATTGATTTTATAATGCTGTGCGTCCATCCCGACTCGCTTTTGAAAACTAGAATGCGTCTGTGGCAGGTAGTAAACCTTTCATGGCAAGGATCAGCTCTTCCGTCTATCTCGTATTCCCTTGGTGAATATCCGCGTATAACGGTAGACGGAAATTTGCATCGCTGATGACGGTGTGTTAAAAGAAGTGTGATCGATTTCATGGAACGTATACACTAACTACATCACTATGAAGCACAAAGAAGAAATTTAATCCACTACCTCTATTTTATTTCGCTTTAAAACTTTATTGTAAAAGAGGTTGTAAGATCCATATCCGCAAATCTTTCTCACATTGACAGTTTGACGTGCCTTTCTCTCTAATAGATATACAGTATATCTTTCAGCTAAAAGATAAACACAATACAAACAATACAAGATGTATCAACGAACAATACAAGTATGTAGTTTTATATTTTAAAAAATGTTAAAATATTTTAGTTTTTAATTGTTAAGGGGGTCATCCTGTGTGACGGCCGTTTTTTTTAGCTTTTTTCGGGATTTTTTTTTGACGAACAATAAAAACATAGAACTTCAAACTTTTTACCATTTATTTATTAACATTTCAGCAGTAACTCACATTTTTTTTAGGTCAAAATTCTCACTCAATTATGAGTTATACCATTGTAAAGGCACTCATGTCGAAAAAAAGTTTGCAAGCGGCGTCCATGATTCAGACTGATCGGCTTATCTGAAATCAAAAAATCAAACAGTATTTTAATCTGTGAAGCTATGGCTATCGCCGGAACTAGGATTATTTGAAAATATTGAAAATTGAATATTTTACACGTTTTCAAAAATTTGATTTACAAATGGCATGATTTTTTGTGATTATTTTGTCATAAAAAAATAACGGCTTGACATTTTTCAATTATCCTAGTTCCGGCGATAGCCATAGCTTCACAGATTAAAATACTGTTTGATTTTTTGATTTCAGATAAGCCGATCAGCCTGAATCATGGACGCCGCTTGCAAACTTTTTTTCGACATGAGTGCCTTTACAGTGGTATAACTCATAATTGAGTGAGAATTTTGGCCTAAAAAAAATTTGAGTTACTGCTGAAATGTTAATAAATAAATGGTAAAAAGTTTGAAGTTCTATGTTTTTATTGTTCGTCAAAAAAAATCCCGAAAAAAGCTTCAAAAAACGGCCGTCACACGGGATGACCCCCTTAATAGTTTTCTTAATAATTAATAGTTATTTTTAAGAAATAAATATTAACATACAGTATATCCAGTTTACTAAATAAGTTTAAAGAAATTATTAATTCTTACTACAACATAATGATACATATATATATATTTACTAGTTATATATACATAAATTATGGGCGGCAGTGTGGTCTAGTGGTAGAGAACCAGACTCGCAATCTGATGAGGAACCAGGTTCGTGTCTGTGAAGTTGGCATATCATTTTTCAGCAGATCAAAAATAAAAGGGAGTTCTTGTCGCATGCAGTCGAGTTCTATAAGTTCCTGATACTTTTTAGTAATAGTTCTGGTGATTTTACCCAAAAAACAGTCGATCCAAAAAATGATCTGCTAACTTCCTGTAGCAGATCATTTTCCAGCAGATTAAAAAAAAGTTCTTGTCGCATGCAATCGAGTTCTATAGTTCCTGATACTTTTTAGTAATAGTTCTGTTGATTTTGATAAAAAAAAGTCCATTGAAAAAATTACCTGCTATTTGTCCGAAATCTCGGAGTTCCGGTTTATCTAAAATATTTTTCGAATAGTTCTGAGCATACCGAACCATTTTCTACAGAGTTTCCGACCCTGCAATGTTGTATGAGTGTTTAAAAAATTAATACCGCTCGAGAACCGAGTATTTAGAGAGAATAGGGGGTAATATGCTGTACGAAATGTCGCAGTTCCGGTTTATCTAAAATATTTTTCAAATGGTTCTGAGCGTACTGAAGCATTTTCTACAGAGTTCCCGAATTTAGCAATGTTGTATAATTTTTTTATAAATTAATACCGCCCGAAAGCCGAGTATTTAGAGAGAATAGAGTGATATGCTGTACGAAATGTCGCAGTTCCGGTTTATCTAAAATATTTTTCGAATAGTTCTGAGCGTACTGAAGCATTTTCTACAGAGTTCCCGACACTAGAATAGGGTAATATGCTGTAAGGTACTCTATTTTCTCTAAATACTCGGCTTTCGAGCGGTATTAATTTTTTAAACAATCATACAACATTTCCAATGTCGGGAACTTTTTAGAAAATGCTTCAGTACGCTCAGAACTATTCAAAAAATATTTTAGATAAACCGGAACTGCGACATTTCGTACAGTATATTACCCTATTCTCTCTAAATACTCGGTTTTCGAGCGGTATTCATTTTTTAAACAATCATACAACATTGCTAGTGTCAGGAACTCTGTAGAAAATGCTTCAGTATGCTCAAAACTATTCGAAAAATATTTTAGATGAACCGGAATTCCGAGATTTCGGAAAACTAGCAGATAATTTTTTTAATGGACTTTTTTGTCAAAATCAACAGAACTATTACTAAAAAGTATCAGGAACTATAGAACTCGACTGCATGCGACAAGAACTCTTTTTTATTTTTGATCTGCTGGAAAATGATATGCCAACTTCACAGACATACCAGGTTCGAGTCCACTAGAGCCATGTAAACATGGAAAGTTTTTTCCGAAAGTTGCGCCCTCCGTGCAAGATAGGCTTTTGTGCGGAGCAAACTGGACTCCGTCTTTCGGAAAGAGACGTTAAGCCGTTGGTCCAAAGGGTTAAGTGAGAGGAGAAGGGTAGTATTGGATGAGAATTGAATAAAGGGTTAGGAATGTCTCCACAAAACGCCTTGCAACCCTGAAGGGAATCAATAAACGTATTTATCTTATATACATAAATTATATTTTGTATAAAGAAGTAATAACTCATATAACGAAAGGTATTTTTAGGAACACATTTAATTGGTGCGCTAGAAAAATGCTTTAATTATTACATTTGAGATGTTAAATAAGATACCAATTATTATACAACACGTATAATAATTGTTATATAACTTATTTATTTAATACGTTTTTACTTATCCATCATACACGATTATTACTGTAATGACGTGAGCATCGTGAAATAAGACATAGTTATTTTTAAAAGCTAAAAATAATGTTACAAAGACTTTTTTTCTCTCATAAAATTATCATCGAAGTAATATCACGTTCATACATACCGCGCTAAAGTTCTCCATTGACATTACGAACATTTTTCCAGCTTTTATTTGGCACGGTTTAGCAGTACGCATCAATGTGATTATCAAGAGACGTCTAGATCTCAATGAAATCTTGTACCAGTTAGGCTGCGTTCGAAAACGTCACCCGAGTGCACACGAGTATACTCCCTTCTCTTTCTATCTCAGCGAGTTAGAAGGAGAAGGGAGTATACCCGTGTGTACCCGGGTGACGTTTCCGAACGCAGCCTTACAGGTGTAACTGATAAATGCGATACATACATTTTTTTATATAGTTTTATTTATCAGTCTATTAAATATGTGACACTGACTTCTAAATTGTTAAATACTTCAAACGTTAATAAAAGTACCTGAGCTGAATAAAATCCACCACTGAATAAAACCCACTTTTGAATTTACCGGTTAAAAATGCACTTGAAACCTTGAGTATGTGCTCAAAAGATCTGTTATGGAGACTGGTGAAGAAAAACAAAAAGAATTTAAACCGGCAACAACGCGTCTGTTCAATTCGACAAAAACTTTGTGACAATATGAGTGTGCGTGCCGTTTTTATAAAAATCCATATATTGTATAGATCGTAAGTATTGCAAATAGTTTGTATGCTTGTATAGTTGAAATGTACTTTGATTTATGGTTTATTATACGATATTATAATATTATTTAACTTCCTAGTTGTAGAAAATAACAAATTTATATATCGATTTTTTGGAATATATAACACAAGTCAACATGAATTTTGCGTTTAAAATTAGGGTATGCAATTACGATACTTTTATCGACAGTCATCCAAAAAAAATTTATATTTTATAAAAAAGTTTGTTTTTGTAGCCAGGAGAACGTTTGTACGATATTTTAAAAAATCTACGATTTTAATTTTTATTTGTTAAAAAACCAAAACGAATATATTTGTATATTATTTTTATTAACTTTAACTATTATATTAGCTTACAATGTGCACATGCTACATGCTCATTTAGATAAATTTAAAAACAACATGGGTGCGTACTCAGAAGAACAACGAGAACGTTTTCATCAAGACGTTATGGACTTTGAACGCCGTTATCAAGGCCAATAAAATGAAAATATGATGGGAGACTATATTTGGGGTTTAATAAGAGAAAGTACTCATGTGAACATAAAAGAAAGAGTAACAGGGTTCATTTTTGAACTTTTTTCAATTATTTTGTAAGCTAATATAACAGTTAAAGTTAATAAAAATAATATACAAATATATTTGTTTTTTAACAGATAAAAATTAAAATCATAGATTTTTTAAAGTATCGTACAAACGTTCTCCTGGCTACAAAAACAAACTTTAAAGGGGATATTGATATTTTTTCTTTATTTTGGTGCATGATGAATAGAAAAATCATGAAATAAATCCAAGGACAAGAAACAAATTTTTTTTGTAGAGTTGTGTAATATGTATACTTTTAACAATGCATTCATCAAATAAGGCCCACTTATATGGCCATTAGGCTTTATTAAAATTTATGTCACATTACAATTTATCTTTTGCAATTTATCCGTTGCAGATGGGGCGCAGTGTGGTCTAGTGGGAAAGCGCCAGACTCATAACCCCGAGGTACCGGGTTCGAGTCCACCTGAACCAGTATATTCCAGACTGCGCCCCGCCGCACAAGTGGGGCTCGTGCGGAGAAACGGTGTCATCGTAGGCAATTAATTAAGATCCCCAAAAGCTTGGGACTAAAGTACCTAAAGACACCAGGATTTTGGAAAAGTGCTAGGGTGACAGACTTGATAAACCTGGTATTAGGCTAAGCCCCAAAACACCTAGCAAAGAAAGAGCGAGAGGTCCAAAAGATCTTAGGATCTGGGTACCATCGGGGGCTCAAGTAGAACCCCCCGCTTACTACTACTACTACTACTATCTGTTGCAGATAACATTTATATATGGCCAAAACTAATAATAAGAAAGAAGTAGAGAAACGTGCTTAGAACAATTGAGTCTAAGTGGCTAGATATTTCCAAAAATAATTACCAAATTTAAGATAATTATGATATTTAAGAGTGGAGTAAACCTTAAAGGATTTTTTTGTGATTAATAATTATTTTCAAATTGATATGGAAGATAATAATGTTTAGTTTCTTTGTCATTTGCAATTTATTTTTTATTTGGATTTTATCAAGAGACACGGTAGTGTCTCGCGCCAAGTACACGCAAAGCGAGACCGACCGTGACTCTTTTATTTCATATACCTATTTTATATACTTTTGGTAAAAATTCGATTCAGGGGTTTGGGCTGGGCGTTGATGAGTCAGTCAGGACTCAGGACATCTTCTTTTATATATATACTTCCCATGTAAATATCCCTGGTAGCACACATGAGGCTTGTTCGCGTTGCTTGAAATCCCCAAACATTTTTGCACTTGAAATGAGATCAAGAGACACGGTAGTGTCTCGCGCCAAGTATATACGCGGAGCGAGACCGACCGTGACTCTTTTACGCGACGCGACGAGTTGCGAGTACTCGAGATGTTGAGATCTCGATAACGAGTGAACGGATCAAGTTCTAAATAGGCTTGATCGACAGCTTGGGGCCGATTTGGGGGGGATTAGTTCTTTTCATTTTTCCGCTACGTGCCCCATGAGCGAAGATATTGCGACGCAAAGTCAAAATGTGAAAATTTTATATTAAGATACTCCTACTAACGCCGACGTCTTATGATATACATATAAATATATCACTAGATCGCATCCCTTTCACTTTTTCGACACTGGCGGTGCTAGTATCGCTAGTTTCGATATCGCGCGCGCATTATTATCGATCTAGTAAGTAAATTAGGTCGATAGACTTATCGGCCAAGAGGAATATTTCTATTTAGGTAAATTAGGTCGTATAGACTTATCGACCAGGAGGTTATTAAGAGATATTATCAACCCAGCGAGTAAATCTATTCGAGTCGATATATCGATATATATATATATCGATATATCGACTCGAATGGATTTACTCGCTGGGTTGATAATATCTCTTAATATATATATATATATATATATATATATATATATATATATATATATATATATATATATATATATATATATATATATATATATATATATATATATATATATATGTATGTATATATGTATGTATATATATATATATATATATATATATATATATATATATATATATATATATATATATATATATATATATATATATATATTGTCACGTCTTTTTCTGCGCCCGAGGCGCACGACGGATCAAAAGGGGGAAAGGAGAGAAGGGTAATAGGCCTCTCCAGCATTCTCTCTCACATCCGACACTCCACTAACCGAAGTTGATTGCTGGGCGCCAGACACGTAAATTCGCGTCCACTAACGTACGCCAAAATCACAAAATAAACCAAACACAAAACGTAATAGAGTCGGTGTGCGAGGAATCGGCCAGCTCAAACTACTATTCCGGGCGGGGTGGAAAAAGGGCAGCGCGATATCCGGTGGGGCGACACGTAAATCATTAACTCAGGCAGTTAACAAACAAGTAATAGCGTTTATTCGGAGGTTACGCTCCGGCGAAATCATAAGTGCCAACTCGGCCTCCATTATTCAATCATAGAACTCAAGTAAATAACTGATAACGCGGGCGTCAGGATTCGAGCAACAAAAATAATGGCAACGCGGACGTCAGAAATGAACGGAGCATTATGCTACTGTACAGCAAACGCGCGGAAGGCGCGGTTATTAAATCAGAGGAATATAATAGAACTAACTTCCAATTAATTTCAAACATCGGCAAAGATACGACCAAATACAGAATAATCGGAGCAAACGCAAAATAGTCGTGTAAGTAGAAAATAGGGTTGCACAGGGAATATCGCAAAATGAGGCGGGTCACGCTCGGAGCGCGTGAACGCCACGTCCAAAGCCGCGCAAGAATTCTGTCGCCAAATGATCTTAATCTAACGCAAGAAATTAGGACCGAACGCAACAGGGATGGGTCGAGGCATTCGGCATGACACGGAATACTACAACTAACGCAAAAATACGAAGTTACCGAATAATACTACAACTAACGCAAAAATGCGGAATTACCGCGAGTAATAATGCAACTAACGCGAAGACATGGAATTATCGCGAGCGACAATACAACGAACGTGAAAAGACGGACTTACCGCGATTAATTCAGACGCGAACAATTCAACGCATTCCGTCGCCACGGAAAGTAACGCCATACTAGGCTAACGCGAATCCTATAATTTACATCCCGCGAACAACTCACCGAACATTACATCAAACGCAATCAACGCTAATAGCAGACACGAGTCGGAACGCAACATGGTCATGAAATATCATTGTCGCAGCCGCTGTCGAGCTTTGTCGCCAAAGGGGCCCTATACGGGACGCTAATTATCGTATGTCCTTTGCTAGGACGACTACTCGCGAGAGTGTCCCACTGTAAAGCCGGGTACAGACTTGAGCACGAACGCGCATGAGGCAAGCCGAGGCCGCATGAGCATACAAGTGTGGACGTTGATCCGAGGCGCGGCAGATTGCCTCGGATTATTCGCCGCACGGCCTCGGACCGAGCCGAGCGCTGTCGGTCCGTCAAAGACAATTCATGCTCAGTTTGGACGTGTTCAAACACGCGTACGGAGGACAGCCGCGCACAACACGAAGTGAAGACGAAGAGCAGTTAATAAATTATCTACAGTAAGTGCAATAAATGCAGAAAATGTTATACATATATAAATATCACGTATATTGTTTTAAATGAATGTGTTTTATAGTAATGGAATGGGACCAAGAAATATGCATCTAATTAATAAATGAATATAAAAATAAGGAAGTTTTATGGAATCCGCGGGATTCCGCATATTATAACAAAATAAAAAAAGAAGATGCTTGGAGAGAACTTTCGGAAAAAATAGGAAAGAGCAGTGAGGAAGTGAAAAAAAAGATTGAAAGTTTAAAAGGTTCATATAGACGGGAGAAGACGCAAATCAAAACAAGTATGGGAACAGGAAAAGGTAAGAAAAAGGAAACATTCGAAGGTAATAAAAAAGAATTTTCTAAAGAATACATATATTTGCAGGACGACATGAAATTTATAAATCAAAATGGTTCGCTTATGAAAGCCTACAATTTTTGGAAGATAAAGACGAGCCTCGGAGGACTATAAGCGTAAGTACTTTATTTGAGAAAAATCGAAAGTTAGGATAAGATATTTTATTGACAAGATATCTTTATATAACAAACATTTATTCAAGCATATTGATTTTGCCAAGGTACCCTGCCAGTAGTACAGAAATATTCAGTAAATTCCTCTCTTACTTCTTCAGCAATTAATTTTGTTCTACGAGGTACATTTTTCAAAGGCAAAAGAGACGCCATTCCCTGTTGATCATTTCGCCAACTCCCAGGTGTTGTATGTCCATTAAAATCTGTATCTAAGGAACCTGGTGGTGTATATATATTTCTGGAGGTACTTCTCCGTAAAAAATTATGAAGGCACACGACAGCCATCACAATCAATTCTGCTTTTTGTGGCTCTAAAAGCATTGGCTTTCGTAAAACTCTAAAGATACTAGATGCAATTCCGAAAGCATTTTCTACAACGCGGCGTGCCCTAGATAAATGATAATTAAATATTCGTTTTGGAGACCCACTTGGGTGAATACCACTGTAGGGTTTCATTATATGGTCACTCAGAGGAAAAGCTGCATCTCCTAATAAAACATAAGGAACTTTCGTTTCTTTTCCAACCAGAGCTGAAGGCTCAAGTGTATTTAAATTTCTGTTCTCTATTTTTTTATACAGTTCACAATTTTTGAATACACCTCCATCCGAAATACGTCCTTGACAGCCAATGTCAACGAATATGAAATTATAATCAGCATCCGCTACAGCCATCAAAACAATGCTAAAGTAGGATTTGTAGTTATAAAAATCGCTTCCGCTGTTCATCGGAGCTTGTAAAGTAATGTGTTTTCCGTCGATAGCTCCTATACAGTGTGGAAAATTCCATATTTCTTCGAATTTTTTAGCAATTTTCTCCCATTCGTCTGGAGTTGACGGCATCTGAAAAAATTGAACAAATAGAAATCATATTCGAATTTAGTCTATAAAATTTATAGTCTATAATAACACAAATGTACAGCAAATTTAAATAATTTTATAATGCATTTATTTATGTATTTATTTATTCTTTCCCGTAGAATTTGCAGACTGTATCCGATGACGAAGGAACCGGCAATGAAACATTTGATAAGAATGAAGACAGAGAACTAGAAAGGAGCCAGATCATCGAAGAATCTACCAATTCACAAACATTAGCTACGCAACAACCAACAGATGAAACTCATTGTCAGAATAAGGAGTTCAAGTCTCCGAAAAAACGTCCTACGAAGCAAAGAAAGACTGACGAGGATCCAGGAATTACGGAAGCGTTAGGATATTTGCGACAAACAACTGCAGTTTCACAGCAGCGGAAAGACTAATGTAGCCTTTTCGGTGACTACATTGCGGATAAACTACGCACATTCGATAGTCGTCTCCGTGCTATTGCACAAAATAGAATTACCAACATCTTATTTGAATTAGAAATGAATCTATACACAAATACTGATACTCATACAAGTATGCAATCTTCTTCTCCCGTTTACAGCAATTTTAACCAGCATACAACTCAAACACAATTATATCCACACAACCAGACTGGCACTCTCAATCCTGCGTTTAACGATCAATTTTCTCGTTCACCAATTTCTGCACATCATTTCATATTTTCCTCAGATTCATCTCATTTTCAACAAACAAACCGTTCATCTACTCCGCAAAACTCTGACAATCAACCGTCTATGTCATCCACTCCGGTCAGTTATATCAGCTCGCCTTATCCATCCCCTCAAGAAAACGAATCCAACGGCTTTCAATACTTTTCAGATTCTACCAATGATTCCCAACGTACATAATATAACTATATCCTACAAATCCGCGTTATTAAATTCGTATTTTCCAAATAAGTGGTACTAATAAAATATATTTATAATCAATATTTGTTATATTTTTACTTACCTTTATGTAATTGATGAGACAATCAATTATTGCTCGGCACACCTCCGGAACTATTTCCGATATCAATTGTTTTGATATTTTAAACTGATATTGTAAACTGGTGAAGGGATCGCCAGTTGCAAGAAATCGTAGAGTTACAGCTAATCTTTCCTCAGCTGGGATTGCTTTTCGAAAAGTCGTATCATTTTTTGATATTTTGCCTTTGATGGTATTCAACAAAAAAATAAAATCATCTTCTGACATTCTAACGAAGTTTCTGAACTGACCACTTTCTTTGTCAGCTAACAAATCATTTAATAAACAGATGTTGTTCACATTGTGCTCGGGGGGCGTTTAAGCGTTCCCCGGATTCGCGATTGGTCTGTAATCTGGGTGGTTCAAAGGACCAGAGGGGCAATCCTCTCACGAATTTTATTAAGCGAATAAAGCGAGATAGCAACGACAAGTGACTCACCGTTTCGTTGCCCGATGTTCTCGTGGTAGCCTCGTGGCGTCCGGTCCTCCCGGTGGTAATGGAGAACGGATGGTGTGCAGCAGGCTCGGATGTGCAGGCACTCAAGTGCCGCAGCAGGCAGGCAAACAAAACGTGCAATACGGGCAAGCAAGCGATATAGCAGGCACATGTGCAGGAGGCCAGCAAAACAAGGCCCGAGATTACTGAGACTACTTGGCGTGCTCCAAAATGTGCGAGTTCACTCGGTCAACTCCCGAAAATGTGTATTGTTGAGTCCACGTTCGAACAGCGAGAGACGGTTCCTCGCGGTACTCCTCGGCTCACGCACCTCCCAATCGCGGCCGGAGCGAGTACTCATAGTTCCCAATAATTGCGGGCCGCCCGTGGGCGGGCAGCACGAGTCGGGTGAGTCGCGCGAAAATTGGCAATCCGATCGCGGCCCGCCAACGTTTCGCGCGAGTCTGCGGATGCGAAAGGGCCGTTACCGATGGTAACGGTTCGAAACGATACGCGAATAATAATACGTGACTGCCATGCAGTGTGAAACGCAAACTTATAACTAACGCATGTTACCTATCTACAAGCAACTTATGTACACTATTTACATGTGAGCTCCAACCACATTGCTTAATCGGCTTCTCTTTAAATATAACTGTGTTGACCACCAGCGCCTTTGCTTTCTCGTTTTTCTCTCTTTTTTTTAAATAAATTATATAAAATAATAAAACTGACACAAGCCACTGCAACATTTTCGTCTTCCATGTTCGTGCCGCTGGCGACGAACGACTCCGAACGACTGGAGCAATGTCAAATAGTCGCCTCGACTTGCCTCATGCGTTCTCGTGTGGAGACTTTAATTTTGCAGTCCGAGGCATTCGGTGTGGTCTCAGCTTGCCGTCTTGCGCGTTAGTGCTCAAGTCTGTACCCGGCTTAACACGATACGCTACGCCGTAATCTTGAGATTGATGCGAAATATCGCGCAGATCGATGCGGACGCAACCGCAACGAATACCAGATGTAACGCAAGGAAACTTGATACGCCGCGAATACCGTACGCGCGAGACGCGATCACAAGCGCGAACATTCCACGAAAATGGGCGCGCAATATCGGATTTCGCCAACGAATCTATCGCGATCTCCAGAGGTTTGCCAAAACGGTTCTACCGCGATTGCGCAGCCACGATACCATCCCGAGGTCCTTCGCTCTTGCTGCCGATCGCAAAGTTACACTCGGTTCTCGAACCGCACATACCGCGGCATTACGCACGTTTTCCCGAGCGAGAGCGCGTACCGGAGGGCGGCGTCGTGGCTCGACATTTACGATATTATTTGCGGGCAACCTCAGCGATGCGATGCTTTCTCCCGGGGCTTCTCGCCGTCCTCGCCAACAACCGTCGTCTATCTCGAGCGGAGATTCGCTACAGGGCGGCTATCGCGGATCACCAATCTTTCGCTTTTGCGTGCGCCGACGGACGACCAGAGAGTGTCGCGCTAAATCCGCTCGATTACGGAATCGATGTGGCAGCCCCTTCCTGCTTGGCGTGCCGACAAATCAGAGCGCGAGCTTGCAGGCTCGCGGTATCCCGGCGCAGGGTTGTCGCAAGAAGATCCTTCGAGGACGTGCAACGGTTCTTCGGCGGCGCAGCGACTCCTCAATTTGTTGTCCTTGGTAACGGACGGGACTTCGTCCCTGCCGGTGTGCCTCCGGTTTGACCTTGGGGTGATGGCCAGCCACCCCGTGGGCCGGTATTCCGTGGAGGCGGATTACTGAGGCCGGGCTTACCCAGGCGCCTGGGACCTTGCTATCGGCGGCCTCGTCCGTCGCTGCCTTACGTGCCGCACACCTCGTTGCTTTCGCCGACCCGTGATTCCTGCCGTTTCCGCTCTCGCCACCCCTCCTCGGTCCTTGGTCCTCCCGGACTCTTCCTTCTGATACTCCCGCGGAGAGGTTTGCCGTGGTGCGGGTGAGGCGCCGCGCGTATTACAAATACATAAAATAAAATAAAAAGAATCAGATTGCGGAAACGCGATTAAATTCGGCCCTTGGAGATCTTGTCGTTGCCTCTCTGGCTCGTCCCTGGGCGCGAAATTTTGCGGCGGGGCGCTGCCACGCTACGGCGAGCCGCAACGTCACAACACCCCACCCCAAGAGAAAGCACACCGGGCGCTGTTGCCCCTATTCAGCCACTTGCCCCCCGGAGTGACCATAAGAGCGCTTTGCGATCGAGATCTCCAGGTCAGAGCCTCGGTATAGTAAGACGAACACACAAAATGGGACAACACTACAAGAAAATTATGCAACAACAAAAAAAAGAAAAAAACTAATAGCTAAGTTCTACCCAACAAGTTCCGTCCCATCCCCACGCATCGCAAAAACCTCGGAATCGTAATTCGGAAACGCAGTCACTTATCGCCCCGTTTCTCTATTTCGGACCTATCAACGCGACGCAAGTCGGACCCTTCTACGATGGCCTACGACGGCGAAATGCCTCACGCTTGTTGTCGACCGCCTACCCAACACCAAATCTAACACCAAACCTAACTCCAAAACGGGAAGCTGATAGGGTAGTGAAAGGAGAAGGAGGAAGGGACAGGCAAGAAGAGAAGGAGATAGAACTGGAGGAGGTAAGAGACGTAAAAAAGAAGTTAAAAACAGGAAAAGCGATAAGCAATGATGGGATACCGAACGAGGCATGGAAATTTGGAGGAGAAGAATTGGTGAAATGGATATGGGAAATTTGTAAAAGGGTCTGGAGAGGGGAAGGCTGGCCGAAGCAATGGAAGAAAGGGGAAATAGTTCCAATAATAAAGAAAGGAGAAGGGCGAGAGGTGAAGGATTATAGAGGAATAACAATTATGTCTTTGATGTACAAGATATACACTGCGGTACTATCAGAAAGGATAAGGAAGGAGGTCGAAACGAAGAATCTGATTCCCGATAATCAAACGGGATTTAGAAAAGGAATGGGGATAATAGACCAAATATTCGCACTGAACTACTTGGTAAACAGACAGCTGGGAAAGGAGAAAGGAAAGATGACAGTTATGTACATAGATTTGAAAGCGGCATTCGACTCGGTGGACAAGGAGGTATTAATTAGGGCGATGATAGAGAGAGGAGTAAGGCGGGAACTAGTAGATAGGGTAAAGAAGGTATTGAGAGAAACGAAGAGTAAGATAAGAATAGGAAGAGAAAGTGGAGGAACATTCTGGATGGCAAAGGGCGTGAGGCAAGGGTGCCCATTAAGTCGATACTTTTTAACCTATTAATCGCGGACATAGAAAATTATATAAAAAAGGGAGGATGGGGAGGTGTAAAGCTGAGAGAGGAGAAGATTTACACGTTAATGTATGCGGATGATATAGCCCTGATGGCAGAGGAGGAACAGAATATCAGATCAATGATAAGCAGGTTGGAGAGATACCTGGATAAAAAAAAGGCTAATATTAATTATAGAGAAAACAAAAATAATGAAATTCAGAAAGGGTGGAGGAAAGAAAAAAAAGTATGATTGGAGATGGAAGGGAAAGAAATTAGAAGAAGTTAAGGAATTCAAATACCATGGATATACACTGAAGGAAAATGGAGGACAGGAGACGCACATCAGAGAGAGAAGAAGAAAGGCGGCGAGAGTAGAGAGAAGTTTGGGAGACAGGGAAGAGAATGTGGAAAAAGGATTAGAAAAGAAGAATCTGGCTATACGACACCGTGATATGGACAGTGATGAGATACGGGGCAGGAGTATGGGGATCGAAGGAAAGGAAGGAGGTAGAAGGTATTCATGAGAGATATCTCAGATGGACATTTGGGCTAAATTGGAAGACACCTGGATACATGGTGAAAGACGAAGTGGAGAGGGAGAAGATGAGAGGAAGAGCAAGTAAAAGAGCATGGAAATTTAAAAAAAAGCTACAGGAAGGCAACGGGGGGGGGGAGGATAGCGAGGAAATGCCTGGAAGAAATGAAAGAGAGATGAAAGAAAGGGAAGATAATGGGAAAATGGGAGCAAGAAAGAAAGAGTTACCTAGAAGAGTTGGGAGTGAGAGTTGAAGAGGAGGAGGAGTTGGAAGTTGAAAGTTTGGAAAACAGAGAGAAATTGAAGCAAAAGCAAGAAAGAATAGAAAAGATCATAGGCGAGATACAACCGATGGTATAAGATTATAAGGAAATACGGGATTCCGGAATACTTAGAGAAGGGCTGGGAAGAAGCAAGGTGGAGTAGGTTTGCAAGATTTAGATTCGGTAATGAAGTTAGGGAAAGACTATAGTGGGAAAAGGAGAAGAAAAGAAGGTGTAGGATATGCGAGAGGGAAGAGGAAACATAGGAACACATAGTAAATGTCATCGCGCTCGCTCAGACGGGAATCTCGCGGAAGTATTGCGTTGTTGCGGCCGCGTGGAAGCCGCGGCCAACATCGTGTGTAATCGAGATGCGTGATTATCGAAAAAACTTTGCAACAATTATAAATTTAAGAGGTTAGCAATTTAAATAAAACAATTTAAATCCCCACCTTCCCAGTAAACAAAAGAGGATTGAAAGCGTAACCTCTTAAATTTATAATTGTTGCAAAGTTTTTTCTTACCAAAAAAAGTATACGATTGAAGATTTTGTTGAGGAGTTTTTTGTTAACTTTAATAGGTATGTATATCATCATTTTATTTATTATTTTTATATTCTATGATTGTACACAACCAAGTAAAAGAAAGGATTGAAATTTCAAGTATCCTGAAAATATGTGTGAATATCGGAATTTGCATCTCTCTGTAAATGTACATTGCAGGGATGCTTCCAGAGCATATTTTAAATGCCCTATTTCTTGCTGAAATTGAAGAAGATAGGCGTCAGGATATTTTAGCATATCGGAATAAGAGGCATTTATTAAGAGACGCAAGTGATCCATTTACTATGTGTGTTTAGAATATGCGTTAGCATTTTCTATGTCGTGGTTTATTGCTCTTATTGTATTATTGCTACTTTCGTATTTTTGCTACTGTTGTTATATTTTGTCGTATTAATTGCTATTGTCGTACTTTACTGCTATTATCGTATAATTCTAATCCTTTCATAAATCTCAAAAGGACGCTTTTCATACGAAACTATTGTTCAGAAAATAGAATGTGTTCAAATTAAGAGTAAGGATGGACAGAGCTTTCGAAGGTAAAACAGCGCGGCGGTGCTGTAGAGTAAAATCAATGAATACGTGAACTGCTTTATCGACCTCCCGTAAACACACTGGCGCTTTAGTAGCGATACCAATGTTTTTTCGACCGGTGCCACGCTGCGCGTGCGCGTCGCTGAGTGGCGCTTTCGTGTTGTAACATCCGGCCGGCGACGAGCTCGTCGTCATTCTCTGCCGGTCGCTCAACGAGTGAGCATTCGTTGGAATGCGTAGATACGCAGAATTACATTCTAGAACGTTCGAGAGGTGGTCGATTAGACCGAATCCTGCTAAGATCTTAGAGGCATTCTCCCGAATAGCCGAGAGGTGCGAAAGGCCTCTAGCCTATTTCCGGACGATTATATTGCTGAGGACGGCTATTCTATTACGAAAGAAGTTTATCCGTACGGACGAGGACAGCCGTTATTATATTGACAAGGACGTGTTATCCGTCTTGTCGACGCCATTACGATACTGCAATTCGAGAGCACATGGCATCGAGAGCACATGGCAGAGATTGTTCTGGAATCTTTATTCCAGAACAAGCCGATTGAGGCTAAGAATAAGGTAACATTTTATTATTTTAGAAGCAACCAAAGTCTGGTTTACATGGCGTAATGACTATATAGTCAATTCTATGATTTTGGTTGCAGGGAAGTTTCTTGTGAAATCTTCTCATCCTTCAGAAATTATTGATCTGTTATGCGCATAACTTATAAAAAGAAAAAGGCCTTAACTTCATTTCGAAACAGTACTGTAAATAATTTAAAGACTTTTAGCGAGATAATAGATGATTGTAATTCTTACACTTAATTTACGAGATTCAATTGCGTTTTTGAAATATGAGTCGAATCAAATTCTATTCTGTTGGATAAATTTACTTAACTGAAGATATATAGCGTCGTACAGTTTTTCTCTGTTTAAGTAACAATCTCTCTTCATGATTGTATGCGATTTAACCTGCTTAGTTACGTATATTACAGCGCATAATTCAATATACTTTGCGAATCGAGAAACAGTTATTTCATATTAAGTTTATCGTCTTCAATGGTGATCGAAGTTAAAGTGTGTAATTACGGATTTCTTTTCTTTCTATGAATGATGGAATTGTCTAACGCCTTTTGCTAAAGTATGCACTCAGCAAATTCTTCAGTATCGTTTACCATTACAATTATTTTAATAATTCAAATTAAAAGGAAGATACTTCCGACAATAGAATTAAATTACACTTCGATCATTAATGAACTGAATTGCATGCGAATGATCTTAAATTTACTTTTGTTTCCTTTTCATTACTGACATTTTTTTGATTTGTGAAATTCATCATATTTTGTACCTATTTATTTTGCGATGTACAAACGATTTATATTTTGTTCTACTTATGAAGTATGTACAATCTGCTGCAATTTTGCGCAATTCAATGTAATCAATCCCTTTATTGTCGACTCAGGAAAATAATTGATTCAATTCTCAAAGAATTTGAGGCATTGTTCTTTTCTATCATTCGAAGAAGCAATATTCTACCCAGCGCCTATACAATGTGCGAATCACAATTCATAGAACTTTTCCGCTTAAATAAGGGAATGGTTCAATACCTCATTGAAGAGTTACGCCCACATATGTCTGTCTCTGCACATGGAAGATCCGTAGCTCCAGAATTGAAGATATTGGCTGTGCTTCATTTCTATGCTACAGGAAGCTACCAGCGGTCAATTGGGCAGAATTTTCTGTTCCCAATCGCTCAGTCAACGATGTCGGGATATGTCGCTATGGTGACCCATTTGATATGTCGACACCTAGGGCAGAGGTGGATTGTGTTCCCGACTGACCGAAGGGTCATTGAAGAAAAGAAGAGAAAATTTCTTCAATTATTCGGATTTCCGGGCACGATAGGCGCAATAGACGGGACGCATATTACGTTGATAACTCCAGCAGAAAAGGAACATAATTCCTGAATAGAAAGGGCTTTCACTCAAAAAATGTGCAAATTGTAAGTTAAATATACCGGGTGTCTCAGACCACCCGTATCACCCGATTTATTCGTAAACGCAACATTTTAGAGAAAAATGTTCCAAACCAAAGTTGTATGGTTTCAAGGGGTACATAAGATGGTGTCATTAGTTTCACCTTAAATAGTTGCTTGAAGATCACGTAAAGATTACCTTTAATTTTTTAAATAGAACCACCTACTTTTTATTACATATTCTTGTAGCTTATCTCGAGGGCTTTCCAAAACACTATAAAAAAGTATTTTTTCATTAAGAACTTTTGGAATTATAAGGCTTGAAAGTTCTAGTATTTTGACATAAAATACAAAATATCTTGTAAAACATCAAGTTTTCGGTAATGTTACCTTAATACTTTTATGCACAGAATAATGAGACAAATCAATTGGTATAAAAAAAGCATAGTTCCTTTAAGAAAAAATATGTAATTTGCAACACGCATCTGCATACTTTTTCTTAAAAGCAACAATGTCTTTTTTTCATATCAATTGATTCGTCTCATTATTCTGTGCATAAAAGTATTAAGGTAACATTACCGAAAACTTGATGTTTTACAAGATATTTTGTATTTTATGTCAAAATACTAGAACTATAATTCCAAAAGTTCTTAATGAAAAAATACTTTCTTATATATATATGTTTTGGAAAGCCCTCGAGATAAGCTACAAGAATATGTAATAAAAAATAGGTGGTTCTATTTAAAAAATTAAAGGTGACCTTTACGTGACCTTCAAGCAACTATTTAAGGTGAAACTAATGACACCATCTTATGTACCCCTTGAAACCATACAACTTTGGTCTGGAACATTTTTCTCTAAAATGTTGCGTTTACGAATAAATCGGGTGATACGGGTGGTCTGAGACACCCGGTATACGCAAGCGAACATAAACGAACATAAAATGAATGACTTCATTACAGGCTTATTTATCATAAAACCAATTTGATATATTGTAATATATTGCAGATCTGTGATGCTGATTTAAATATTATCAATGTAAATCCGCGACACGCAGGCGCAACACACGACTCTTACATATGGAGGAATTCTGCAATTCTTGAACATTTACGTAACAATTACGAGCACGGTAAGGTACAAAAGTCATACACGACCCCCTTAGCGACTATAACTTACCAAAACATATTTTGTATTAGTACATGTAAATTTATACAATATTATAAAACCTGGTATTCCATGTGGTAAACTAGGAGAAAAACCAGTCCTTATACACATATATATTCCATATGCATTTTAAAACTGCTTGTATACAATATTGAATTTTACATACATATATTAACACAAACGATTAATGCATTATAAGTGTATATACAACTTTCTATGACATGCATTTAATTTGCTGTAGGAGACACCGACACGTGGCTCATTGGCGATTCTGGGTACCCACAGCAGCCGTGGTTGATGACTCCTATCGTCAATGCCCAACCAAATACGCCTGAAAACCGCTATACAGATGCTCTTGTTCAAGCACGTTGCTGTGTAGAAAGATGCATCGGAACTCTCAAATCTAGGTTTCGGTGTATCCTCAAAGAACGAATGTTACGATACAGTCCTTTGTCGGTTGGAAGGATTATTGTTGCCTGTTCTGTGCTGCATAACATTTGCAATAGTGGACGCCTTAATGTTTTGCATGATATACATCCCGAAGGAGTGCAAGAAAATAACGTGCAAGAAAACATGCAGGAAGATTTGGCAAATGGCCAGCAGGCCAGACAAAGATTAATTAACTTGCATTTTCAATAAATTTGTAGAGCATTTCACGTTTATATGCATTACATTTAAAATTATATATAGTTTATATCATATTTAATTTATAAATAAATAAATATATATATATATTTATTTATTTATAAATTAAATATGATGTAAACTATATATAATTTTAAATGTAATGCGTATAAACGTGAAATGCTCTACAAATTTATTGAAAATGCAATATATATATATATATATATATATATATATATATATATATTAAGAGATATTATCAACCCATATATATATATATAGATTTGTAAATAGACAGATTTTCATTGAATAGTACGGGGTCTTTTGTGTTTTACGAGGACGAACTCCATGACTTCATTCACAATTACATCTAAACCCATATACAGTAGAACTTCCTTAAATTTGACCGGATAGGGCGATAAGAGCGGAATGCCAAAATTATGGAATACCCCCACCACAGAATGGACTGCCAATCACCGTGTACTTGCGGGAACGCGTGATATGGAAGAGAGCCACTTGTGATATGGAAGGGGCACGATATTAGTGTTTGTGAAAGTATGTGTACAGGAATGCAAAGATTAGAGAGGGCAAATTTAAGGAAGCTCTACTGTATGTGATAGGAGGAACACCAATGGTTTTACTATTTCAGTAGTTCCTTATCTATGTAAATTCAAATTTGCACGTTTAACTTTATTTATTTACAAATATAATTGTTCATAAAATAGACATAATACATTTATTATTCCGGAAACGCGCGTTTCACAATAATTTCCAAGCAATCCGCGATTTGCTTTAAATTTCTATTAATGTCATTCAGGACACTCAAAGAGTTATTGTTCATTTCAATAATACTGTCCACTAACTTTGAAGATGAACGCGGTCGCTGGCTGGACGACTCCGAGTGGTTCGGCAGTGAGGCAGGTCGGGGCCTCTTATTTCGGCTGGTACTCGGACTTTCTGTATCCTCTGCGGAGAGAACCTCAATAACTTCATCAGTCTCCTGAAACCAAATGAAAAGAGTAATTAATGCAGGCATTACATCTTTAAACAATAATTGTTTATGTTGTTTAGTACACTTATAGTATGTGCTGTTTATATCACAACATTTAATTGACATCACCCAACTTCTAAAAAATTTAATTCATTAAACATATGTATAATACATTATTCAATTTCGCAATATACCTTCATTCATGGCAATTACTAGGCTGTTAAATCTTTCAACAATAATTGTTCATGTTCAAAACGTTGATATGTATTGTCGACATTACAAATTTTAGTTAGGGCCGCTCGACTTCTGAAAAATTGAAGTCGTGAGAAACGTAAAAGTACGTTGTTCAGTTTTACAGTATACTTGACTTTATGAAAAATGGTGCACTACGAAATCTTTAGTAATTAACTGACAATGAATAATACTTATAAATACACATACATCGCATTAATCGAGGTTGTGCCGAATCAAGTAAAAATTTGCAACGTCGACAATACATATCAAGGTTTGTAGAACATGGACAATTACCGTTTGAAGATTTAACGGATAAGATTTGTCAGTAATAAATGTATACTGCAAAAAGGAACAATGTAATCGTACATTTTTCATTAATTCCATTTTTCAGAAGTCGAGCGGTTTCAACTATAAAAATTGTGATGTCGACAACACATACCACAAATTTACTAAAAAACATATATTGTTTACTTGAATTAAAATAAATAAGTATTGAAATTATAAAAGGAGAAGTAGAGAGAAAGGGAAACAGACAGACGTACGTACAGAGAAATAAAGTGAATGTTTATCCAATTATAGTAGGTGAAAAAGTAAAAAATAAGTATTTCTTTTACGAACATACTTCAAATTCCAAGCCGTATTCCTGTAGCCCTTCGTCCCCATCTGCTGCAGTCATGCCCATTATATTTAGGAGGCGTATCTCCTGATCTGTGAGGTTTTCCACCACCGGGGCCCCACCTCCAGTAGCTGTGAAGTTTTTCTTTAATTCAGCATACTGCTTCTTTACTCGGCATTTCCAGTCTGCGACAACCTGTAAAATCCATATATTCAATGAATGCTTGCTGCGGTTACTATGCAGCTAACAAAATTGTCAATTTATATATCTTTTTAGATCATGTACTATATATATATATATATATATATATATATATATATATATATATATATATATATATATATATATATATATATACACTGGGCAACAAAATTATCGCAACAAAAATTTATGTCAAAAATTTGCCCAACTTCAAATAAGCATAACTCCGCGAAAAATTGTCATATCTGAAAGATTTTTTTTTCATTTTAAAGGGTGAAGTCTGTACTTTAAGAAACCATCGTTAAATTTTGAATTTAGCTTTCCCCCCTCCCGCCGTTCTTCCAAAAGTAAGGACGTGTTACGTCTTTAAAAAATTGCATACTTTGACACATTCTATGGAGTAGAATGAATTTTTTCGTAACTATTATGGCAACCACCGTAAAATATGGACTTTTCCCTGCAAATTGAAAAAAAAATTAAGTCCGTACGATTTTTTTTCGCCGAGTTATGGCTTATCAAAGTTACCTATGCATTTTCGTGCATTCAATTACCGTAAACATTAGTATTACCCGATGAACACTATGGGGAGGTTATTGGTGCGATTTTTCCTATCGTGTATGTGTGTGTGTGTGTTTGTGTGTTTTTGTGTGTGTGTGTGTTAGCAGAGATTTGCGCAAACTAATTTTTATTCAAACGAGACATTGTTACGATTTTGTCTTTTGTTTTCCGAATGAGCAATACAATACAGTGACTGCAATACTGTGAAGTTACTTACGGAAGTAATGTACTGTGAAGTTACTTACTTCAGTATTACAAAACTTCACAGTATTGCAGTTACTGTATTAATGTATTGTATTGCTCATTCGGAAAACAAAATATATATATATGTATAAATGAAGTATAAACGATTTTATATAAACAATAGCTTTATTTAGTTCATGATCTAAAAAGATATATAAATTGACAATTTTGTTAGCTGCATACTTTATTTTATATATATATATATATAGCATATATATAGCAAATTTTATCACATTTATCACCGTACATGTTGAAAATTATGCATAATAACCGGTAATTATGTATAATTATCGAATAAATTTATCACTTTTACAGTAACATATATATCATATAGAATCGATTTTAGTCGATAAATGTTATTATTAAAAAAAAAATTTTTTTTTATTTCCCGAAGTTGGGACCACGCGGAATTCATTTTTCACATCGAAAACAACTTATCTGTAAAGTTTTAAGTCGATCGGGAGCAGGGGTCATTCGGAACTATATCCATATATATATATATATACTTCATTTATATATATATACACACACACACACACACACACATACATATATTATCTTTGAATATTATTATTGTATAGAATTATGAATATTATTGAGCCTCAAATTATTAGCCGGGGTAATTCGTGACAGGCCACGGGGTAATTCGTGACACTTTCTCTGGTTGAACAAACTATATGGATTTCTTTTGTTTTTGTAATTTTTATCTACTTTATATTTTGAAAAATCCTTTATTTGTTAGAGTTTACATATTATATGCTGACCTATAAAAAATTATAAGGAAAAAAATAGGTAACATTCAATTACGGGGAACTTTTCGAGGGCGTCCACAGCCCCTGCGAACTGGTTCTTTCTTTGAATTCGTGATGTTTTTGGGAGCGTTTTTTGTTGCTTTGCCTTTTTTTTCTTCTATCAATGAAGCAATTTCTGCGGGGTCAGTCTGCCCCGGTTGCTCGTGTCACGAAATGCCCCGATGTGGTTTTTCCTCATTCATGATCTGTCACTTACAAATAAGAAAGAATAGCTAAAATCTACTTATGCATGATGTTTAGTGAAGTCGAGTAACTAAATACAACTTACCGTTTCGGATCTCTTATTATTATATTCGGCGAGAAAACAAATTTTCGGGATTTGGAAAATTTTACTTTCAGCACTCGAAGTCAGACTTTCTGTCACTGCGAGAGAAAAATAGTTGACACGCAAATGCCACTCCGTTGGTACCTAGAGGACACTAAGAGAGATCTATGATCGATATTACAGGTTTCTAGCAGCAAGCATTTTAAAGTTAGGCCCGCGACAAAATTTCAGCAGTGTCAGGAATAGCCTCGGTCTCCCCTACGTAACCATAGGTACCGAAAAACAAAATTAAAAACTCTGAAGCACATACACATCGGGGATCGGGGTCACGAGTTACGAACAAATTCAGGAAAAAGGGAAAAGGAGAGAGGGCGCAACCCTAGCGTGGTATAGGTCTAGAAAGGCGGAAAAACGCGGTAAATCGCAAAACGGTGCGTGACGAGGGATTGCGATGAATGACCTAATCGACGCCCACGTATCGCTCCCCTAAACTAAAGGAGAGACAAGGTTAAAAAGAGCCCTCAGTTACATGGTTATACATATAAGTTAGGTGAGTCAGGTACGCACTATTGGAGGGGTTGAATACAATGATAATCTTTTGAAACGTATAACAGACTCCAATAGTATTTTTACAAATAACCGTTCAATAAAAAACAAAATATAAAATTAATTAGTAAATAAAAATAAATTTATAAAACAATTTAATAACTATAAATTAAAAAAATTAAAAAAATTGTTTTTTAACAAAAAAACTCCCGCCTGCTGCCTAAACTAGGTTAAATTAAGTGCAGAAAATAAAAATTAATAACTAAAATTTAAAACAATAAAATTTAACAATAAAATTTAAAAAAGTTAAAAACAAAAATTTATATTTAAAAAATTTAAAAACAAAACCTTATACAAAAATAAATTTAACCAAAAACATGTTTAAAAAGTTTAAAATAATAATAAACAAAAATTTAATAAAAACTTCTAAAAGTTTAAAATAATATTAATTATAAAATATTAATACAATTGACATACTATTAGGAAATATTATCTAATAACAAATATGATTGAAGATACATACAAATACTTGATTACTTACTACAAATTATTATTATTATTATTATATTAGGCATTACAAACGCGCGCTTTGTGCGCGCTATTTAACTTTAATATTATACTATTACTATTAACTCTTTCATACACATAACTGTTAAAATATACAATGACAGTTGCTCACGAAGTAAGCGTAGCCAGAGAACCAATCGGCATCGTGGAAAAGCAACAACAATTAATAAATTTCGATAAATTCTAATATTGATTTAACATGCCTTTTCAGAAATGGAACTAGAACATTAATAAAAAAAAGTGAATTAAAGACTTAAATTTTATAATGAAAAATACTCTTTTATTTACGCTATAATTATTAATTGCATATTTTAAAAGAGCAGTCGGGAGACGCCACGCCGAATTTTATACTTAATATTTCAGCATATATTGTGGCGTCTCCCGACTGCTCTTTTAAAATATGCAATTAATAATTATAGCGTAAATAAAAGAGTATTTTTCATTATAAAATTTAAGTCTTTAATTCACTTTTTTTTATTAATGTTCTAGTTCCATTTCTGAAAAGGCATGTTAAATCAATATTAGAATTTATCGAAATTTATTAATTGTTGTTGCTTTTCCACGATGCCGATTGGTTCTCTGGCTACGCTTACTTCGTGAGCAACTGTCATTGTATATTTTAACAGTTATGTGTATGAAAGAGTTAATAGTAATAGTATAATATTAAAGTTAAATAGCGCGCACAAAGCGCGCGTTTGTAATGCCTAATATAATAATAATAATAATAATTTGTAGTAAGTAATCAAGTATTTGTATGTATCTTCAATCATATTTGTTATTAGATAATATTTCCTAATAGTATGTCAATTGTATTAATATTTTATAATTAATATTATTTTAAACTTTTAGAAGTTTTTATTAAATTTTTGTTTATTATTATTTTAAACTTTTTAAACATGTTTTTGGTTAAATTTATTTTTGTATAAGGTTTTGTTTTTAAATTTTTTAAATATAAATTTTTGTTTTTAACTTTTTTAAATTTTATTGTTAAATTTTATTGTTTTAAATTTTAGTTATTAATTTTTATTTTCTGCACTTAATTTAACCTAGTTTAGGCAGCAGGCGGGAGTTTTTTTGTTAAAAAACAATTTTTTTAATTTTTTTAATTTATAGTTATTAAATTGTTTTATAAATTTATTTTTATTTACTAATTAATTTTTAATTTTTATTTCCTGCATTTAATTTAACCTAGTTTAGACAACAGTCAGAAGTCTTTTTTGATAAAAAACAATTTTTTATTGTTTAATTTTTTTTATTTAAGTTTTTGGTTTTAACTTTTTATTATTATAATTTTTGTTTACTTAAGGTTTTTGCTGCAGTTGCAAGATTTTAATTATTTATTTATTTCATACTTTTAAAAGCAATATATATATTTCTATGCTATGCAGAAGCATATTTTATAATATATAAATATTTGAAAATATAGGTACTAGGCATAATCTACATCTTATACACAATAGTATATGAGATCAATTATGACAAGTAATTTTCTCTATCTTTTTGGCATTTTTAATAATTTTTATTTATATGTAATAAATTTAAATTTACAATTATATAAACATGTATATACAGGGTGTTAGGTAATAAGCGGACCACTTTTCATGGCGAATTGAACTGAAACAAATTAAACGTTCTTTATCGTACTGTAAATTTTTCAATAATTAATCGGAAATTAAATAATTAATAAAGATAAGAGAATTAATCAATGTGCATCCACACGATTTGACGAGGAGCAGCCCAACGTTTACGTTACTATGTGCATAGTGAAATATTATGAGAGGAATGCTTTATAAACAATAATGACAATGAGTATATGACAATGTCGCTCATGTATAGTTAATAATTTTTGTTATAAACATAACGTTCCTCCCAATGTCTCGCTGCGGCCTAGCAACGTAAACATTGAGCTGCTCCTTCTCGTCGAATCGCACGAACGCATCTTGATTCGCGTATCTTTATTAATTATTTTTTGATTAATTATTGAAATACTTACAACAGTAAAAGACTTTTCGATTCAGTTTTACCCGCTCTAGCTGCCCATCACGAGCAGTGATCTGCTTATTACTTGACACCCTGTATGTATACACACATATAAGATATTTGATACCACATGGTATTTCCAAGAAAATGATTCGATAAACAAACTTGTATTAGGCAGTGTATTACTGTTTATCATACTATTTATTACATTTTATTTAATTTTGTAAAGATTAAACCTGTATAAACAAACTTAACCTCTAACTACCGGCCAAATATGACATGTGAGCAATAGAGCAGACCAGCGCGCGCGACAACATCGTGCACGATACGCGATATCCAATGAGCATGCAGCGATGAACAGAAAAACTGTACGTTCTGCCGGTGCTCAATAGAGGTAACTGGAAATCACTAAAATTCCCCATGCGGTTGCATGTCATTGGTTAATCAATTTCCTCTGTAACTCAGTCGATAGCCAATAAGAGAACATATAAATGTAATATACCGTTTTTTCACTTTTTTATTAACACAACAATTAATGATAATTATACGCTATAAACCTTGCTTGATCAATAAGAAACTTATATACGGAAGCACATATCAAGATATGTTGTAGTTATCGAGAACTAAGGTAACTAAGATTCGGCCTCCGTGAAACGCATACTCCCTCGACTTCGCCAACCGAAGGTTGGCAGCAGTCGGGAGAAAAATATATTAAAGCGTGGCATAAATCAGATAAAAGTGCGTAATTAAAAAAACGTATTTAAAATTTAGATTAGATTGTATTATATATCATCAATCATAACGTTCGATAATTTTGGGCCACTGCATAATAATTGAGTTTTTCTCACCGTGTGAGTTTTTTTCAACTAACTATTTCGGTTAAATTCGAGGCACACAATTACCATGATAGAGTCAATTCAACTCCAATTAATAAATGGCGCCGTATATTTCGTTAAAGCAACGGTCGCACTTTATTTATCATTACTCATCCACTTTTGCAATGAGCAAAAAATAAGCGAGGAGAAATAATGAAGACCAATTGCGCTTTAATTAACATTCCTCATTTAAATTTGCAATATTTTACGACAAACATATATCTATTCGCTAATAGACTACACACATATAGGTACACACGTGCACATAGAAAATAATTTATTTTAAACAATACTCCAGTATTTCTTACAAATTGACAATTTAAAAAAAAAATATATCAAATAAAAGTTTTAAGACTTTAACAGGTTTTACTAAATTAAATTTTTGTCTCTCCCTCTCTTCCCTTTTCCTCTTTCTTCTTTCTCTCTCTGTCTCTGTCTTCTTTTATCTCTTCCCTCTCTTTTCGTATGTATATGTATCTATATGGTAATATTTTGTATTATTACAGATAAATAAATATACATAAAGAAATTAATAACAAATTTTGAAAAAATAAGTACAAAACTTGATGATAGAAAAATCAAAGAAAAAATTTATCTTTATAAAATATAAATCTGTAAAATATAAATCTGTATTTCTTACTTATATACATAAATAAATAATTAATAAGCAATAATAAAATAAATAAATAAGAAACTTTAGTAGTAGTTAATAAATAAAGAATTACGTGTGTAAATAAAAAAACAACTTATTTTCAATATATAACTTGATATATAAATAAAAAGGTTATGTATAAATTTAAAAAAAATGTTATTTATATTAATTTGAATAGTTATACAGACATTATATATACTACTACATGCTTTGGATACCCAGGAACTATGTACTTTAATATCAACCGAGGAAGCGTTGGGCACGGGTAATGGCATTAATTATGCAGGCAATTAACATTCAAGCTACCCCTCGCAGGTATCATTTTGCGGGGCCATTCTTCGCCATCAATTCAAATGTATCATCTAGTGTACGATTTCGTGGCATGATATGCCCTTCGTCCAAGTGCGCAATTGAGTACCGCCTTACACACTTACGTACAATATTATTCGCCACAAGTATGTACATAATCATTGGTATCTAACGGAAACATCAGTCTTTCTAATTAATAAAGGAGCAATCTCATCTTTGCTTTTTTCGAAATTATAATTTAAATTAAAAATAAAAAAAAATATGATTCACGGTGGAAAACCTTATTTATTAATGATATCCTTGCAGCGAAATTTAAGCCTACATAATATTTTCAAATTAGACTAAAAAAGTACGATTAAAAAAACTAATATTGGCTGCAACATGATTGTAACAAATACGAAGTTGAAATTTTCTACCAGCGTAAGTAGAGAAAGAATGTAAAAAAGTTTAACTAAAGCATTTAATGGAAATCGCGCGTGTATGTAAAAAAACAGATACTGCAAAACCGCGCCGCTAATCCCCGTTTGGACTCTGTCAGCTTTTGCAACAGTGAAATATGCAACGATGCGTTTTTTATGTTGTACGGCGTGAAAGTATATTTTTTCGCTTACAGCGACTTGCATTTTTTAACCGCGGCATTTTCGCGATATATACACTGTTGAAAAATTTTTGTACTTTTGTGAAAAAATCTGCTGGTTAAAATTTTTGTGTTAAATAATCAACACATACATATGTAGATTTAACATATGTCTGCTATGTTAATTGAACTTAACAAATATAAAATGTAAAATTATTAAAATAATTAAAAAAATATGTTAAAGTAACACAATTTGAACGTATTTATTAAATGTGTTAAAATTTACAGAAAAAGAGTGTTGATTTGACTCTTTAACAAAAATGGGAATAAAAATTTACAGATAAAAAGTGTTGATTTGAGTCTTTAACACAAATAGGAATAAAAATCTACAGAAAAGGAGTGTTGATTTTACTCTATAACAGAAGTGGGGATGACGTAGTCTCGACAAGTTTCGACAAGTCTCGACGTCGCTCATTGCCGCGCCGCAAGCGTTTCCGCGTCCCATGTGCAGAAGCCAATAAACAAGAAACGTCGCTGATCGTGGTGGCGCCCGCGCCGTGATTGACTATCTAGTCTGGGTAGCTATGAGTTGAGTTATCGTTGGCGCGAAAAGTGCCGAGTGCGAGTAAAGAAAAATTGGGAAGTTGTATGTGGATTGTGGTAACGCTAACGCACGGCATAGGCACGAAGTCCTATCGGTACCGATTGCTTGACGAAATTCTTCCGAGGGTCAGGATCAACAGCGAGCCTTCGTATTCTTGTTCTGTTCACTTGGCTGTCAAGAGCAATTTGCACAAAAACTTGACATAGGAACTCAGAAGAATCACAAGATCCGCCGTCGAGTGTCTCCTCCGTTACGACGTATCTTATGTTCATCTTTATCTGAAAGTTTGCCTACTTTTAGTAAAATTTTGTTTATTTTTTCCGTAGAATTCGAAGTATATGCTGTATGTGAATGTTGGAACACTTTACAAATATCATCCTCGTGTTTAGGATAGGGTAGACCGGGGCGCGTTGTCACACATTTTTTTCAATATTTTTTGTATTTTTTACATTTAATATTTGAGAGTACTGTGATATGCCAAAATTTCGAGTAAACCCTCAGCTTCAATTAGACAGTATCGAATTTTGTGTGATTGTTACTCTACAGTTGTTATATAACAATAAATAACGACAGGTCGCTTGTAACAACGTGCCCCGTGACCGGGGCACGTTGTCACATCAAATGTAATTGCATGCAAAATGTTATTCAAACTGTATTCAACGTAAATATCAATATATTATAGTGAGCTGCAATGTAAAAAAGTAAAATCCTTCACAGAAACATTTATTTTATTTCAAAAAAGTACAAAAAGCACGAAGTTTTCGTCTTAATCTAAATACAAGAACCTTAATACAAAATCTGAACCTTTTTTCTCCTTCACATCGTTAACAGCAAGACGAATTACTTCTAGATCGACTACTGCGGCTCTCGCAGTTTTCCGTTTGTAGGAGCGCACCATATCCCAATTGCACCTATGACCTTAAAATTCGTGACAACGTGCCCCGAGGGCATTTTTTTTACTCCAAACAACTTCATGGCCGACGCGTTTGAGATATTCATAAGGTTAGGTTGTAACGGCCTGTCTTTTGGCTCGAACGCGGACTAATTCGCCGGGATCGGGAGTTCGAGAGAAAGGCCCAGAGACAGAAATCAGGTTCTAATGCACACTATATGGTTTATTTCGACTGGTACAGACAATGGCTTTTACAGCACGGTACTAGCACGCGGTATTTACAACGGAATAGAGTGCATGTGCATTCGGCGCGGTGACACGGTTACATACAATTGCCAATACGGCACTCGGAACGCGGTATTTACAACGGAAAGTGGTGCAGATGCACTCGGCGCGGTATGACGGAACGCGAGATTACTAGGGCGCGGTATTTACAACGGAAAGTAGTGCAGATGCACTCGGCGCGGTATGACGGAACGCGACATTAAGGGCGCGGTATTTACAACGGAGAGTAGTGCATGTGCACTCGGAACGCGGTATTTACAACGGAGAATAGTGCAGATGCACTCGGCGCGGTATGACGGAACGCGATATTAAGGATGCTGGGGCCCTGGGGCGAACGGTAGCGAGAGAACTCGTTTCGAGGCCGAGCGCGCTCGACCCCGCGTAGCCGTGCCGTCAGGGAGGCGGTGGTGGAAGGCGGGGACACCCGAGAGCCCTCGGTCGAGACTCAGAGCCCTGAACCTCGTTGGTGTGTCGCCCTAGGATTCGGTAGGTAGGCTTCGTCAGGAAAAAGCGGAGAGCTCGGATGAAGACGAAGTCCCTCTCTTTCCCGGAGCGCCGGCTTATATATCCCGGTGCGCCGGGCCCGGTGGGAGGGAGGCCGATCTTCGGGCGAGCCGCGTGGGGGTATGCTGCCGCGCGCTCGCCTTCGGCGTAGATCGGCTCCCTCCGGCGCTTGTCGGCGCCGTGCGAAGAAGGTACCGGTGCTGCGGTTTCCCGCGCACACGGTGCTGTGGAATACGTTTAAAAATGTGGGCGCACCGCGCCCTGTCCTCGCCCGACGGAGGCTCGGTCGGGCGGCATCCGGCGGGTGGTAGCCGGGGGGACGATGCTTTGACGATGGGGGTGCATCGTTATAAGGTTATTGCACGCGGTAGGTAAAAGTACATACTTTAAGATAATATAAAGGTCTATTCTGAAAAAACATAAGCTTCATGTCCAGTACGTTGAATATTAGACAATAAAATTTTGCTTACGGTCGCAAAAAACTTTCAAGTTGATTTTACGTCAACACGGCTGGAGCAATCTCAACACTGTAAACACACCAAAGATGGGCATACACTAACACGTTTTGGGAATGACGGGTGCTGCCCTCTGGTTATTAGTTTTTTAAATAAAGCCGATGTGACAACGTGCTCCGTGTGACAACGTGCCCCGGTCTACCCTATATTGTAAAAAGTACGTCTATTTTATTTATAGTAAAATAAATTGATTTGTCGTATACTAAAAGTTGGGAGATCTACGAATTCTTAGAAAAAGATTTAGTCATTATAACTAACCACTTTTTGTAACTCTTTAAACAGTTTATATTTACATATTTAAAATAATGTAACAATTTATATAATAATTGTAAAACATAAAATATAAAAAAATGTTATTTTTACATTCTAGAAATGTTAATTTTTTTGTTCGTTCAACGTTTAGATCATAACTCTTTGAAAGAATTTATTTTCAGAATGTTAGCTGACTGTTCGGAGTCAAACAGTGAACATATATAACACAAAACTAACATTCAGCGAACATTAGCATGCTGCCTGGGTTGGGTTAAATTAGGTAACGCAATTTTGTGATATAATAATTTTGTTAAGAAGAAATATAAAATTACTACCACTTAGGATAAATTTTTGGATTTACAACACTTGGTGCCGTAATATTATCAGAAGCGGACATATAACCATCTATTAATATTTCAGAAATATTATTTAATATTACATAATATTACTAGAATATTGTATTTAATGTTCTAGGATTATACCTAGAATATTTATACTTAATATTAAATAATATCACGCTTATAGGGTATGTGGAGAATGTAGTGCCAAGATTTATAACACGGCAATTTAAAAATAATATTTCCCTCTAGGACCTGATTGTTTTCTTTTGTAAGTTTTCGCAATTTTATTCTTTTAAACAATACAATGTATAAGTGATGTTTAACCCTTAAACACATATGTTGGGTATGCCATACCCGGTCGGTTCTTTAATCACGTGCCATTTCGAAACGGATGACGGTAGCGGTCTGGTTCAAGCGTGTAAAAAAACTTTGAGGTTTTGTCTTGAATGTCGAATTTGAAGCAGCGTCAGACTCGTCGTAGAAGCCGAGCAAAAAGATAAGAAAGTTTGTTTCGGGTATGCCATACCCACCTTGTGTGTTAGTGGAATTTTTTGAGATATTTCATTTTATTTATTTACCGCAATGTATCAGATAATTTGAGGTTATAATTTTACAATACGGATTATTTCAGGTTATGTTATTTCATTTATACGATGTACAAATGTTTGAAATGCGAATGGCCAATGTGCAAAATATACACGGCAAAAATATGTACTTTCTGCTCGGTATAATAAACTTCATTTTTTTATAAAAATAAATTATTTTTAAAGAATTATATTGTAATTTTAAATTATTTTTAACTTATTTTTGTAAAATAATTAAATATATGTATGATTCTCACGTCCGCCATTTTGTTGTTGTAAAGTTTTTAAAGCCAAATTTAACTTTTAAATTATGTTTATCAATCGCAAAAACTAGACATAAAGTCTTAAATGTTTTTATAAATTAGTTCCAGAATTACAGGAATTTTTTTCACGTGATTGAAATGCTCCAAAAAAGTTAAAAATTGTCCAAGTTTACCATGTCAAATAATTATACTTTTGAGAACAAATAATTATGACGTATTTTTTTTCATATACTATCGTTTCTATACTTTTAAGATCCGTTTGTAAAATGTCTTTATCGGTTTTTTTAAAAAAGTTATGAATTTTTAAAGAAAAAGTGATTTTTGCACAATTTTCTTACGACTTCATTCGACTTATTTGCAAATATCTTTGAAGATAAACGTTAAATCACAATATAATTTACATGGTCTTCTTCCTTACAGTCTGGCACACAATTTAAAAAAAAAAAAAGTTAAAATTGATGCACAGGACGCAAAGTTACAGTTGAAATACGCGAGTCGGGTATGGCATACCCACGTTATGTATTGATGGTACTGACTGGACAGTATGTGTTTAAGGGTTAATTATAGTAAAAACTTCTGTATTAATTGCACAGATAGATGCACAATATTACCTTACAAGAAAGTGCAGATACGCCATTACGTTACAGGCTATATGTAATGCAGATCTCTAAGGGAACTGTGCCTATTATCACACCCCATTTTTAAGAACCAAAATCTTGACTGAAAACTCCTATAAGAATATAACTAAACCGCATTATTTTATTCTATAAATATCGTAATATGATCTCCATGGCATGAATGTGTTTACAAAATTTACTATAACTATCTTTTCTAAAGAAAAACAAAAAAAGAAGCATTTGATGACATCGAAAAAAAAGTGTTCCCAATATCGCACACGCTTACATATTTTTATTAAAAATACAATTATGACACACAATATATGCTGGAAATAGAAACAACTCAAAATAGGGTACATAAGATTGGTAAAGATTCTCTTTTAACGATTAAAAAAGCCCATGGGGTTTCACGAACTATATAGGGTGGGATGATGTGGTCAACATCCCGCTTGGCCGATTTACTCTCGGAAAAATATTTTGTTACTCACTGGACAGGAAGCTGAGAGAGCATCAAAGATATTCTAGATTCAAAAATGGGCGGTATAATAAATTTTTAGAGGGTGGAATTATTAGGAACATCACAAGGAAGAAACATAAGGTTTGTTCGCGTCGCATACTCCAATAAACACCAAGAGCACTTGGATCACGGATAAAAGGTCGCGATTGGAGCAGATGAGTTTTTGGAGTGCGTTGGAGTGATTAGGAGCATAATGGGGCATGCGACGCGAACAAACCTATAGTCGATTAAAGCATCACAATAATGGTTAGCAACAAATATCTCTAATTTAAGAATAGACATAATATTACATGTTTTCATGACAGAAATTTGTTTTTGGTACGTATCTTTTTTGCTGTATTAATAACGGAAGACACCTCTTGCAAAATTCCGAAACCTCGTTGAAATTATGAATTGCCACGCTACTTTTGCTTCCTCATAGAGGAAGCTTTGTTTTCGTAAAAAAAAAATTTTTTTTGTTTTCCTGAATGTGTTCAGAATGTTCTAAAACGTCGAAAAATCATTTTTAGAAAAAATGTCCGTCTGTATGTATGTATGTGTGTATGTGCATATGTTGTCCGTATGTGCTCTATCTTCCGCAAATATTGAGATATCGGGCTCTTTTTTTTTTAATCGATAGAGAATCATTCAACGAAGGTTGGTATTGAATTGGGCGATGATCTGTAAAAGGGTTCTTTAAAAAAAAAAATTTTTTTTTTAGAAAAGTGTGTTTTACGCTGTAACTTTTTCAATATTTGAGATAGCGATCTATATCTAATTCTATTGTATTTTCCAGTTTTTTCTACCCCTGTTTCATATACAATTAATTAAAATTTGGTTAATTAGTTCCGGAGTTACAGACGTTTGAAATTTCTGAGAATCTTGTTTCATAGTTTTTAAGTGTGCAAGTAGAAATCTGCACATTGCTTACTTGTAGTTTTTAAGTGTGCAAGTAGAAACCTTCGCTCATATAGCTTCCTCTATGAGGAAGCCAAAACAAATAAAGTAAGAAAGTTTCACACTTAAAAACTATGAGGAAGTAATGTGCAAGTTTCTACTTGCACCATGTTTATATTACAGTTCTAATTGAAATAAAACAAAAGAACGTTCAAAGTAGCGTTGTTCTACAGCTTTCGCTGCTCACTGACAGAATGCGACACGTGACAGTCTCAATATCGTATTAGGGTACGGAATTAGGAACAAGGGCGATATTAGGCACAGCTCCTCTATATATTTCCTTAAAATAAACTTTTTTTTGAAGTGAAACTTCTTTAGGCACGGTAGTGAGTTCGATTCGCGACACGAAAAAGTGTAACGGAAGTGAAACTTCTTTGGTACGGTAGTAAGTTCGATTGTGCGACACGAAAAGTGTAACGAAAATTTGACCAATAGGCGTACGGCGTTGGCGAGACGGTTCTTCTTCTGGCACGGTAGTAAGTTCGATTATGCGACACGAAAAGTGTAACGAAAATTCGACCAATAGGCGTACGAAATTAAACTTCTTTGGTACGGTAGTAAGTTCGATTGTGCGACACGAAAAAACGTCACGAAATAGTGTCACGAAAATTCGACCAACAGGCGTACAAAGTGAAACTCCTTTTGGATCGGTAAGTAAATTCGATTTTGCGACTCGAAAACGCGTCATGAAAATTCGATCAGGCGTACGGCACTGGTTTTTAAATAAATATTTTAATTACCACTTTTGCAACTCTGGTTTCAACACAACAGTTGTTATTAACCCTGAGCGTCTATATGTTTTCTTTTCTTCTTTTGGCACGGTAGTAAGTTCGATTTTGCGACACAAAAAAGTGTCACGAATTTTGCGACATGAATTTTGCGACATGAATTTTGCGACACGAATTTTGCGACACAAAAAGTTATGGCAAAGCCCTTGTCTTCAGAAGTTTCACTTCTAACGCGCGTGGCGACCACGCGTTCATTTTTTTTATTTTTAAGTAATTATTTTTTTTTATTAAAAATATTATATTTTTATACAAAAAAAACTTTTTTATTAAAAATTTACAATTTTTAAAATAAATACCGCCATTTTTTATTTAAATAAGTATATTTTTATTTTAATTTTAAATATTTTATTATACAAAAAAGCTATGCTTTGTTTTTACATTATCTTCTTTTAATTTAAATAACGTTCACTGCAATATTTAAATACATAATCTCTTGGCAAACATTTAAAAATATTTTTTTTAACTAATTAATTTTTTTTTATTTTTACTTTTTTTCAGTGCAGCTTATTATCTGTTCGATAATGAAGAGATAGATAAATATTTTTCTTATAAACTAACTTGCGTCGTCTAAAATTTTAAGGTAAAATTTTCCGTACGTAACACATTAAACAATTAGGTTCGAGTAATAATAATATTCATGAATCCCCAGTGTCTACATTATGAATCTAAAATTACGATCTTCTTATTGTAATGATATAAGCACCGTAAAATATGATACGGACACTTTCAAGATCTGAAAATATAAAACGCAAGACGTTTTATTCTAAGTTATCAGGAAAATAATATTACGTTTACACATACCGAGCTAAAGTTCTCCATCGACATTATAAACAGTTTACCAGGTTCTATTTGGCACGGTTTGGTAGTCCGCATTAATGTGAATTTTAGGAGGTGCCTGGATCTCAGTGAAATCCTGTACCAGTCGCAGCTGTAACTGATAATAAATTCGACACATTAAATTTTTATACAGTCCCGTTTGTCTTTCAAACGTTAATTTTTGATTTGTTTTAAATATTAAATATATATAAGACAGATAAATTGTAGACAATTAAATATACGTTAAATAAGATACTTTATGTCTGTATGACATTACACATAATAATTTTACGCAAAAATTACAAATAATAAAATATATTAAACATATTGATATAATTTTACATTACTAAGAAAGACAAATCAGATTTATAGTAGGTACTTAAGGCTTCTGTGGGTCTATTCTGTAACTCTTAACGACAGTTTCGTTATCGTTATATTTGCGTTGCGCAGATATTATATATAGTAAAAAAGCTGCGCAACGCCAATATAACGATAACGAAACTGTCGTTAAGAGTTACAGAATAGGACCACTTGGGTACTCGTCGTAGCCGTGTTATGGAATGTGACGTCAGAAGCGAGAAATGACACATTGAAAATTCTTGCATGATATTTCTAAATAAAAAGATATTTGCTTAAAATAACACTACAGATCACTTCAACACATTTCAAAAATACTCCGAGTTGCATCCCTTTCCCTTGACAGTTATTAAACATCCGTAAAACGAATGTGAAACGATGCAGGCTTATGCGCAGGCGCATAACTAGGTTTTGTATTACATTCATTTTACGACTGTTTATTAATTGTCAAGGGAAAGGGGTAGACCTCACCTAAACTCGGAGTATTTTCAAAGTGTGCTGAAGTGATCTGAAGTGTTATTTTATGCAAATACTTTTTTATTTGGAAATGTCATGCAAGAATTCTCAACGTGTCAAATCTCAACGTTTCTCGCTTCTGACGTCACATCTCAAGAGATGTTGGAAAAGAGCCCAAAAGCCTTAATTGACTTTATGAGTATAAAGTAATTAACTTTATAAAATTTGAAGCCAATCATAAAAAGTAAATTTGAATCTCTACATATGTATATATATATATATATATGTATATATATATATATATATATATATATAGCATGTCCCTGACACCTCCCCCTTCTCTCTCCCCCTCTCTCTCTTAATAAATTAAAATTTTCGATAAAACTTTTATAAGAGTCAAAGCGATACTTACAATTATTATGTAAAAAAATATTTAATTTTTATTTAATTTATTGAATGAAAGATAATATCTTCAAGTAAACTTATTAGAATTACTAAACAGAAGATGAAATACAAAAACATCTAAAAATATACATTATCGCGAAACGTTTTTCACATTTACACATTTTTTCCGAATTTAATGGATTTTATTTAAAAGTTAGCGCAAAGTTAGTTTAAATATCATTAGCAAACAAATGCTTACATTACTTCTTGAAGCCCGTTGCTGTGATCAAGCAATCGTTGGGACATTGCACTCAAGTAGTATATGTGCATCAATTGCCCTAAATAAGCAGCACCAATTCTGACGTTTTCATCTATCTTACTATCCCTCGTTATCAACTTAAATGATAAACTTTTTTAGGTATTTCTCAAATAAGAACGCAATTATCAACAGGGCAACGATCACGTAACTTTTCCCCTAGAAACGCGAAAAGTGAAAATTTTCACGTAAACTCGCGATCATGTAACTCGACGAAACATTATCTCATCAATAATAAAAAAAAAAGTTCACACGGAATGGATAGAGCGAAAAGTGGAAAGTTACACGTGAAATTACGTGATTGATCCCCAGATTCCAAACTTATATCAAATGTTTACCTTAGCCGCGTCGACGCTTAAACAAATAACTACGTCTCCTAGTGTAAACAGAAAACACGTTGCGTATGTGGATGAGATCAGATCCGAAAATCTTTACGTAAAATAATGAAACACAGATATATTAGTTAAATTATTAGAAAGTTTAATATAAAGCTTTTTTACGGATATAAAATACACTTCGCCAAATAATTAAGGAATCAAGAAGAATTGCTTAAAAAATAAACAAATTTTAAACAGCTGTAACTTTATTTTAAAACATGGAAATCCAAATCTAAAAACAAGTGTTTTGAAGTTCGAAATCTCTAATTTGGCAGCTGTTTTTCATAATTCCTTCAATTATGATAATTTTAAAATACAGAAAACGATGAACCCGACGAAATGGGAAATTTTTTGTTGCTTTGTGGGCGTATTACGTTCGCAAAAAAAAAACTGACAATTTTTTGTACTTTTTAATGTTGAAGCCAGAAGTTTTCCTTACAAAACCCTTTTTTCAGATTTTGATGTCGATTTTTTCTTATCAAGTTATCAAAAATTAAAGAAAAAATGATCAAACTAAAAACATTTTTAGTTTGATTGTTTATAACTTCGTTAAAAATTATCGTACAGCAATTCCAAGAATAGATTTTTAAAGCCGAATCTCTGTAGTATGTTATAATGGCTAATTTCTTTAAAAACTTGTGGACATGTTACAAATAGCGTGTAAATGTAAAAATAACGTAAAAATTTGCAATGTCTTTTTTCCATTTAAGGACGTTCTCCGGTCCTTATACTAGAGAAAATCGATTTTCTTAGGATTTTCTTGAAACTGTGAATATACGTTAATTTAGGTGTGCTTTGTGCGTGGTATAAATTTCAGTACCTTTTGCGGTATAAAAAATCAAGATACTGAGCCTCAAAGTTTCAACTTTTTTTAATGAAAAGGTTTTCCAGGCCAAACGGTAAAAGATACGAGGTTGGCCAAGAGGACCAAAGTTGCTCCTCTCGTCGAGTTCTATAAGGAAAAAATGCCAAAACTAAAAAAAATTAAATTAAAAAATTTTTTTTGAAACTTTGAGGCTCAGTATCTTGATTTTTTATACCGCAAGAGGTACTGAAATTTATACCACGCACAAAGCACACCTAAATTAACGTATATTCACAGTTTCAAGAAAATCCTAAGAAAATCAATTTTTGCTAGTATAAGGACCGGAGAACGTCTCCTTAAACCTCAAACAAAATTATGCAAGGTAACTAAAAAAATTTTATTGACTGTTTTTGTGCCTCTTAGTAATACAAACTTGAAAAAAAAATCACAGACTTGCCGCAATTTTTTTATAGTAATCCATACGTTTAAATGAACACTCAAATCCGACCATATACATACAACCTCGTCATAGTGCGCTTTGAGATAAGTTGATATCGGCGGTAATTTTGAAAACGGCCTAGGATTTTGCATTTTTAAATTTTGCAATTAATGCTCTGAAAGTTGAAAAATTATGTGGATGCTGTAGAGAAAAGATTTTTGTGCAACGGATTTTTTTATCAAAGCAAATTAAATATTCCTATAACATATATTGTACGCATTGATCCATTTGAACGTACGGATTAATTATTATTAAAAAATTATCGCAGCAAGTCTGTGATTTTTTTCAAAATTGGAGTTAAACTAAGAGACACCAAAAGTCGATAAAATTTTTTAAATCATCTTGCATAATTCTTTTCTTAATTGAAGTTTTTGAGATTTAAATGAAAAGAGATAAATCGCGAATTGTAACGTATTTTCACCTATTTGTAACATGTCCGCGAATTTAAAAGAAAATCGATCATTATATACCATACTACAAAAAAGAGATTCAGTTTTAAAAATCCATTTTTGGAATTGCTGTACGATAATTAATTTTAATTTTTAACGAAGTTATAAACACTCAAAGTCAAAATTCCCATTTTTTCTTCCATTTTTGATAATTTGATAAGAAAAAAACAAAATTAAAATCTAAAAAAAAAAGTTTTATAGGGAAAACTTTAGGCTTCAACATAAAAAAGTAAAAAAAAATTTTCAAGACTTCTTTGTGCACACGTCTACAAAGTAACAAGAAAATTTTCCATTTTGTCGAGCTCGTACTTTAAAATTATCATAATTGAAGAAAAGTAAAAACAGTTGCTACCTTTCGAAAGTAAAGGTATTTCAAGTTTTAAAACATTTTTGCTTCCTTATAGAGGAAGCTTTGTTTTCGTAAATTTCGTATATGAACCTTCGATTGCGTTTAAGTTGGGTTTAGTCAACCAAATTTAAAAAAATTATATATGAAATAGGGGTAGAAGAAACCAACGCAGAGATTGGTTTTTGAGTTTTTTCTGTCAATATGTTCAAATTGTTTTAAAACGTCAAAATATCGTCTAAAAAAAAATGTCCATATGTGTGTGTGTGTATGTGCACATTTGATGTTGTGGTTGCTCTAACTTCCGCAAATTTTGAGATATTGGGCTGTTTTTTTTTTATCGATAGAGTATTATTCAAGGAAGGTTGGTATTGAATTTGGCGATGATCGGTAAAGGGGTTCTTTTTTAAACAATTTTTGAATTTTTTTAGAAATGCTTGTGGTTGTTCTAACTTTTTTAAATTTTGAAATATTGAGTTATTTCTAATTTTATTATATTTTTTAGTCTTTTCTACCCCTATTTCATATATAATTCTTTAAAATTTTATTTATCAGTTCTCGTGTTACACACATTTGAAATTTCGGAGAATTTGTACATACATAGAAACTTTATAAAGCTAGGTCTAATCAACAAAATCTTAAATAATTATATATAAAATAGGGGTAGAAAAGACTGAAGAATATAATAGAATTAGAAAAGTTGTCAAGAATATAGCATAAAACTATAAATAGCCCGATATTTCAAAATTTGCCACACATATTTCACATATAAAAAAAATTATAGACCTTTGATCGTGTATAAAAATGGATTTAATCAATCAAATCTTAAAGAATTATACATGAAATAGGGGTAGAAAAGACCTAAGAATACAATAAAAATAGAAAAAAAATTTCCAATATAATAAAAAAGTGTGAAAATTAGAAATTTGTACATTGCTTCCTATGTACAAATTCTCCGAAATTTTAAAAAGCTATAACTTAACCCTCACAGGTCACACTGGGTCGATTTTACCCGACGCCAACTCAACACATGCGTATATCTCCAAATAGGGGAGGGGGGGAAAGTTGGTTAGTAGCTGGAAAAATCGCTTTTTGGTAGTTGAAATAAAGGCCCACAAGTGTCGCTCCAGTGCTGGTTTGCCTGTTGAGCAGGAAGCGTCCGAAATCTCCTGTCGGGTAAAAAAGACCCAGTGTGACTTCAGTGTCTCAATTTCGTCATTATAATAAATCCAAAATACAGGTAAGTATTTTATTTGAAGTGAATTAAAATGTTTTTGTATACGTGTAATGTTTTTTTTTATAATTGGAGTATTTATAATGTAAATAAATACCTTTTTCTTAATCACTTGTACACCCAATACTTTACACATACTTTTTTTTCTCTTTAAATAATCATTATTTGATGATAAAAAAAGTTTAAATAATGATTTTTATAATTTTTTTTCAATTTTATTGAGAAAAACAAACGTACATGCACGAAAAATACGTTTTAAAAAATACCGATTTTCAATCGAAAAAAAATTGTTTAATTAAAAATTTTTTAAAAAATGGCTTATACAACCTTAAAGTACATGTCTTCAGCTTTAAAATGACCACCTATAAAGTTTATTTTTTTTTAATTTTTAAAGGAGAAACAGTTTGAAAAAAAATCAGTTTAAAAAAAAATGTTTTCATATTTTTCAAAATACAAAAAAAAGGATAAAATTTAGAGCAAAACAAATTAAACAGTCGTATTTCTGAGAATTTGGCGATAAATTTAAAAAAAAAACACGTCGCAAAAGCTTGCTTAGACTTGAAGTTACAAGCGTTTCAAAATCGCTCGGGTAAAAAAGACCCAGTGTGACCCCAATGCGCTGTGGCGTAAGTGTGACCTGTGAGGGTTAAGAACAAATTTTTACGGTCACTTATCGGAAAAACGTAAATGATTCAATAGTGTGAAACTCGAGTAGAAAAAGACCGGTTACGACATGTTTATATAAAGTATCATTTAAAAATTTTAATTGTGCAAGTAGAAACTTGCACATTGCTTCCTCATAGTTTTTAAGTGTGCAAGTAGAAACTTGAACATTGTTTTCTCATAATTTTTTAGAGTGCAAGTAGAAACTTGCACATTGCTTCTTCATAGTTGCTTTATCATATTTTTAATTGTGCAAGTAGAAACTTGCACATTGCTTCCTCATAGTTTTTAAGTGTGCAAGTAGAAATCTGCACATTGCTTCCTCAAAGTTTTTAAGTGTGCAAGTAGAAACCTGCACATTGTTTTAGTTTTTAAGTGGGCAAGTAGAAACTTCCTTACAATTTTTTTTAAGTACGCAAATTATAAATTTGCACATTGTTTCATAGTTTTTAAGTGTGCAAGTATTTTTAGTTTTTTTATAAAGGAAGCTTTGTGAGCGAAGGTTTCTACTTGCACACTTAACTCTTTAGGAGCCTGTGTACATAATTATGTACATTTACTAAAAAAACTAAAAAAAAACTAAAAAAACTAAAAAAATTAAAAAAATTAAAAATACTTGCACATTTAAAAACTATAAGTAAGCAATGTGCAGATTTCTACTTGCACACTTAAAAACTATGAAGCAATGTGCAAATTTATAATTTGCGTACTTAAAAAAAATTGTAAGGAAGTTTCTACTTGCCCACTTAAAAACTGAAGCAATGTGCAGGTTTCTACTTGCACACTTAAAAACTTTGAGGAAACAATGTGCAGATTTCTACTTGCACACTTAAAAACTATGAGGAATCAATGTGCAAGTTTCTACTTGCACACTTAAAAACTATGAGGAAGCAATGTGCAAGTTTCTACTTGCACAATTAAAAATATAAGAAAGCAACTATGAAGAAGCAATGTGCAAGTTTCTACTTGCACACTTAAAAGCTATGAGGAAGCAATGTGCAAGTTTCTACTTGCACTCTATTTAGATTTGTATTCCCATTATTTTAAACAAAGGTACAGTTGTTTAAAATTTGCTTATTTTTTAGACAATTCTTCTTGATTTCTTAATTATTTAGTTGAGTGTATATAGAATATAATTATTAATTTACTATAAGTATCACGTTGAAAAACTGTTTTTTAATACTTTAGTGTGTTTTTTGAATACTTTATAAATATTCATAATTACTTTTAAACTATATAAAACGTATCTGAAAGCAGCACTAACTTTAAGGCACGCTTATACAATTTGATGCAATTGATTAGGGCATGATATGCTTCGTCATCCGTAATATTCGGGTTAAGTAACATAAGATCCGAACCTTGTACACGCTCTACGTTGTATCTGTTTTATAAAAACATAATTTTTGTTAAAAATATCAGTCCAAAAGAGATTCATTTGATACTGCAGCTTTATTCGCGCGAACTATTTACTTTACACATTTGAACAATGCGCAGGCATGCTGAGTGCAAAGGATGAACAAACAATCGGTAGCTACCAAAACGGAGATTATGTAAAATACGGTGAAAAAGCTGTGAAGCATCAACAAGTTGTTATATTTGTCCATGTCGAGAACATGTTCCATACGATACAGAAACCTGACCGAGTAAGTTTTGTTCGCCGGTAAGAGTAAATTGATTTGGCTAATGACCATTGGTATTCCGCAATAAAGGAACCATGCCGTGTACATACCAGCTGTAATTAGTTATTCTCATTTTTCTTTACATTTCTTTAAAAGTGATGATAATTTAATTGATTGATGCAAGAGATTTTTCTATATAAAAGCCCACATAACGAGAATGTAAGCGCAGATCTCAAGACAAAAAATATCAAATATCAATATTTCAATTTATTTGAAACACTTTGTTAATATTTTGAAAAGCGAAAAAAAGAGATAAAAGTTTATTTTATAAAATAAAAAAATAATTTTATGAAAATAGATTCAAAGCGATGTCAAGAAATAATAATAATTTTTTTTATATATTGCTAAGTTTGCGGTATAAAATTCTTAATTGTTATAAAATGACTTACCCATGTATCGTATTGTGAATGTTCTGCTTTCTTCTGCGTAAAATCTTAATATTTTATTCTCAGGCCTCACGTGCATTATTTTCCAAGTCTTTTCGATGTGCTCCAGCAACTCTTTCATCTGCAGCTCAAAGAAATCGTACAGTTTACATTTATAAAATGATTTGTTTCACTTCGTGCAGAATATAACGTACGAACTTTATATTTATTACACAAACAATTTATTAACTTTATTGCGAAGAAACTAGTCATTAGTAACGGCGGAACATTATCCAAGATGATGCTCAAATCCGTAATCCCAGCTAGCAAGCCCCAAAACTACAGAAAATCAGGAACAGCACATCAATTTTAGACTCTAACGTTTACTGTGTATCATACGTATCTTTAACTACCTCTAAGACCGTCAAAGTGAAAACCAACAACACCATAATGACTAACATTATGTTGCTTTGAAGTCGCGATTGAAACGGCCATTGACCGATAATGTATAGGAGTATTTTGTTGAAGTGATAGTAGCGATTGTCGTAAAAAGACATTTTGTGTTAGCGAGATAGAGGAATACTGTACGAAACGATCAAATATCTCATTGAATATTCACACCTAATCACAGAGCTTATCATGTATTCTCTTGCAGACATTTTCTAAAAGAAGTCATCATGAAATACGCTAAGATAATATTCTACAATTTCGCGTAATAAAGCATCATATATTTATAAGTACACAGTTGCATTTCTCTTAGTGCGTTACATTTTGCAATCATAAGATATTACTGCGATAGACATAGTCTTCGCCTTATAAATCCACATCTGTGGTCTCTAAAATTACAAGATAAGAATATTTCAAAGTATGCGAATTTTCTCATTCATGGTGGGACTATCTTATTCTTTTCTAAGTTAGTATTTTTATTTATAATATTTTTTTTTTTTAATTTAATGAAAATGATTCCCTTCTCGGGATACGTTCTGCACGTTTAAGCTTCCTTATTCTTATACAATATCAATATTTACAGAGAACGGAAACAAAACACAATCTTTTTCCCGTTTCAATATACTTTTCCTCTCGTTTCTCGCATTATTCTTCTTTTTGCTTGTCTTCCTTTTGTCTTCTTTGCCATTCCTTTTCGCTTCTTACTCTTTTGACTTTCAGTATCCATTCTATTCCCTCTCCTCCTCCTGACATTATTATACTTATAATATTAACTAACTAAATGTATGTAGCCCTATCACTACAGACGATATTTGTACAAAAAACATGGTAATGTGGTTTTTTCCCCTAAATCTTATGCTCTCTTCGTTTTTGTTTTTGCTTCTGTCACGAAAACGAGTAAATTATCATAATACTTACAAGTTAATTTTAATCCACTTTAAAATTATTGCAATTAGTAAGTTGCTTTATTATTTAAAATTATTTTTTTATTATTGACTCATTTATAGTGGTCTAAATTATTATTGCAAAATCAAAGGTGTAACTTTAAATAATGCTATTTAAAAAATAGATTGCCATCTATTTTTGCTAGAATATATTTATATATTTAGATCACTGTTTTTTATTTTTAGAAAAATGTTGAATTAAAAAAAAAGAGAGAATTAAAAATTGTAGAGAGAATTAAAAATTTGAAAATCCTTCCCAATGGAATTCTCATTTCACTTGATGCCACTTCTCTGTTCACTAACATTCCGAAAGATCTTGTTATGAAAGGCATTGAGAAAAGATGGGATCACATCTCTACCGCCACTAATTTCACCTTGCAACAATTTTTACACGCCATCGACACTGTTCTAAGCTCTACTAGCTTTTGTTTTAACGGCAATATCTATGAGCAAATCTTTGGTAGTCCTATGGGATCTCCTCTTTCCCCTATCCTTGCGGACATTGTCATGGATGACCTCGAAACACATTGCATTAAATCATTAAGTTTCATGGTCCCCATATTCGGGAGATACGTCGATGACATATTTGCAATTATCCCACGGGATAAAGTAAATGACACTCTTGCGGCTTTTAATAATTATCACCAGCGGCTGAATTTTACATGTGAAACTGAGACCAATTTATCTATCAACTTTTTAGACGTGACTGTTATTAGAGAAGGTAAAAATTTGTTGACAAACTGGTATAGGAAACCCACCTTCTCAGGTCGTTACATTAATTTCTATTCAAGTCACCCCATTAACTACAAAGTCAATGTTATATCTAATTTGGTTGACCGAGCAATTCTACTGTCTAATGAGCGATTCCATGAGCCTAATATCTGTGTAGTCAAAAAGATTCTCTCCGACAATTGTTATCCGACCGATTTTTTTAACAAACATATAAGACGAAGATTAATGCTCTTAAAGCGCCGTGATTCTGTAAACGACAAAATTTACACTGTACGACATCCGGTCACCATCCCTTATATTAAGCTAAGGGTTGTAGCGAAAGTATTAGTAAGGCCCTGAGAAACAAAGGTTTCGATGTTGTCTACACAGTTCCTAAAAAACTCGATGGTATTATTAGCAGAGGTAAAGATAAGTTGGAAAACGTTAAACGCATGGAACTTATATATGAGATCGATTGTCTTAATTGCGATGCTTGTTACATCGGACAGACTAAAAGAAATTTGGAGACCAGAATTAAAGAACATTGCGCGGACATTAAAAAGCATCCCAGCAATCATTCGGTAGTTAGCAAACATAAGATCTCTTGCAATCATGATTTTAATTGGTCTGGTCCGAAAGTTTTACATAGCGAGAAACACTTCAAAAAGAGAGAGATAGCTGAAATGGTGTTTATTAAAAAAAACAATAACACTATCAATTTACAGAAGGATACCGATAACCTTCCTGTTATATATGACAAAATAATAAACTTAATGTGAGCGCCTTCTGTTACCTCTGCCTTCGTTTCCCACTCAGTCGTCCGTTGTCATTTAAAGTGATCGCACCACCAAATTTCACTTTTATTAATATGACTCGTTTATCTTTTATTAATATTGACACACAAAATATGTAAGCGTTGCTCTCTTTTATTACTGTTCTTCTTATTTTACTTTATGTATTTTACGTTTATTATACTTTCTTTGTATTTTGGTTCGTAGACTCACTGCTGCCACAATGTGTATATTGAGGTGTTTTAAATTTATTGTACGCACTTGAAAAGGACCGAAATCCCGGTTGAAACGCGTCGTGCTTCTTAAATAAAAATAGCCAGTTTGGTCGAAGCAAAGGAGTTTTTTTTTTTTTAATTTTATTACTCACTGGCGAAGTAAAAGTACCTTAAATGTTGAATTGTTTACAATTCTAAAAAAAAATATATTTTTTAAGATACTTATAGTACAATGTTATTTAAATCGTAAATTGTAGTCACATTTTGAATACCTTCAAATAAACTTTTATTATCTTGCATATATTCGGAATTAGTAAAAGATCTGTTATTCATTTAAAAAAAAGTTGTTTATCAGCATGAATGATCTCATATACTGGTGATACACAATCTTCTGAACACACAGAGTGAAGAAAGGATAAAAACTATAGTAAATAATAGGGTTATATGGTAAACTTCAAGACTACATCTACATGGATTGTTTGCATATTGTTTACATTATGTTTATTCAAACCTTTTTCATGTAGACAATATAACTAATTTTATTATAACTGAGTAATTGATTGATTAATTCTTTTAAACAATATTTTTGCAAATAATCTTAGAAAAATAAAAAGTAGTTCTAGACTAAATTAGATTAGATGCGTTTCAGTTATAATTGATTTATTACCTATACATAAAAGATACATGATACTAATATATACCTAAATATTATTATTTATGTTGATTTTTATCAGCTTTTAAACGACGAAAAGAAATATTATTTAAACTACAATTAGAGTTACAAGTTTAGAATTGCAATATATAATATATAGGGGAGACCGGGGCTAGAAGTCACACGGGTAAGTTGTCACAAAGCTTATATCTCACTTAACACATTGAGTGGAATATTCTTATTTATAGTGTAAGTTGCTCCTATTGTGTTAGTCGGGTGTACGAAATAGCTCGTTTCAAAAACGTCACATGTAATATTTACGAGCATTTTTTTTCAATTGGAGGTTGTGAGTAAATTTTTCTTGCCTCTATTTTTATTGTTCCGTTGGTTTTTGGAATTACTAGTCGTAATTTCTTTTTGGTCATAAGAAATATTATAGTTTTAGATAATTTTTCCTGTATTTAGTTAACCGTCATTGCAACATAGTTTATAAATATAATCTTCTTTGTTCAAAATGACCATTCAGGGTAAGTTGTCTCAAATGAGATGGGATTCAATGTTTATGAGAATTATTATTTTTTTATTTACTCAAAATTTATAAAGTATTATAAATTTTATTGAAAATTATTATTCTTTCATTTAGTCTAAGTTTGTGAGAATTATATTACAAAGTTTATGAAAATTATTAATTTTTTGTTTAATTCAAGCTGCAATATACTATTAAATTAAATTTACCAAAAACTAGCACTAACTTTAATAAAATATTAAAACAGGAACTATTTGTCGTATGTTTCCTTTACATAAAAGATACATGACAATCAATCCAGAGTCATGTGACAACCAACCCTGGGTATGGGGTAAGTCGTCACATTTTCACGATCTTGCTTAGAATTAAATATCTTTTTTGTGTATAAATATATATAAGTCTAATATTTTTTTTCTTATACTTAAAGGATGTAGCTACATTATAAAGTACTATACAATATTATAAAATATTGCTAACATTTTTTTAAAAATTAGTATTTGAAAAGTGTGACAACCCGCCCCGGTCTCCCCTACACAATGTACATAATATTTATTTTTTCACAAATATAAGATTAAGATCTTCAAAACTATTGTTGTAATTTTTCATAGCATCTTAAAAATTGTACCTATCTAAGCTAAATAATAATAACTGAAAATAGAATTGCAAACAAAACATGAGTTTTCGATATTTCTGATAAAATATAAATGTTCGATGACCCATTTACTCATTGTTTACATGACATGTTAAACATAGTTTACATTGTATACATGTAAATGTAGATTATTATATATTTTACGCGCAAACGCCCAACTCTTGTAAATAAGAATAAACTTGTACACGCACATGTGCGGTACATGTACATATATAATTTCTATTCCATTTCTTGAGTAAATTTTACTCATATTAATAATTATTTTTTATTTTATTGAAAATTATAATTTACTTTATATATATATATATATATATATATATATATATATATATATATATATATATATATGCAATATATATATATATTGTGTCCACGCGGCAGTTTTAAAGTCGTACTCGTACTACTTTACATATATATATATATATATATATATATATATATATATATATATATATATATATATATATATATATGTAAAGTAGTACGAGTACGACTTTAAAACTGCCGCGTGGACATCCGCCAGATGGACGCGGTGACTCGAGAGAAGGTAAAGCAGGCGCCGGAGGCGAGGAGACTCGGAGACACGTGCTCATAGATCCCGAGAGTTTTTGGAGACGCACTAATTACGTAGCGTAACAATTGTTTATTGTAAGAAGGGAACGACGGTGAATAGTATTAAATGTCGTTTCTTTGCTTACAGGTAAGAATATTGTAACTAGGATAATTAAAACTATAGGAGTAATACAGGTTATATAAAAACTTTGCTTACAGAGAAACACAGTTTAGTTTATTTTCCCGAGGCTTTCCCAGAAGAAGAACAGACACATTATATATATGTGTGTGTGTGTGTGTGTGTGTGTGTACCTCAGCTATACGCCTCTTGCCCTCCGTTTTTACCTTATATATATATATATATATATATATATATAAGGTAAAATATATATATATATATATATATATATATATTTATATATATATATATATATATATATATTTATTTTATATATATATATATATATATATATATATATATATATTTATTTTATATATATATATATATATATATATATATATATATATATATATATATATATATATATATATATATATATAAGGTAAAAAACGGAGGGCAAGAGGCGTATAGCTGAGGTCGTCGACACGGACAATGCGTAGCGGTTTTTCTTCTAATTCTGTTTGTAAATAGTATTTAACTGCGGCGTGCGCATTTTTGTTTGCGGTAATGCGTGTGCCGTCGGGGTCCCTGGCGGTTTCCTGGGGGGCGGTTGGGCGCCGGTCGGTGGCGGGCCTTCCTCCTCCTGGGGTCCGACGCGTCGCCTCGTGCGACGCTCCCGGATCCCTGGGAGGCTGGTGGCCCGGGGCGATCGGCGCCTGTCGCCTCCCTGGTGCCGCGGGGGGCTTTGCGTTTTTCTCTGCGTGCAATTCAATTTACCGAGTTTTTGTTGTCTTTTAGGGTGCCGCTGCTGTTGGTCGTGGGGTTTCCCTGGGGTCGGTCGGCCGGGGCTTGCCGCTCGCTGCTGTTTGGGGTTCCGACCCCGCTGTTCGCAGAGGGAGCCGGAAGCCTCTTTGTTGCGGCGGACCTCGGTTGGTCGTCCCCTGGTGGATTTCTGTGTCCTTGTGGCGGTGTTCCCTACTAAACGTCCTATGCGCTCTTCCCCTGGCCTTCCCCTTAGGGTGGGTCTAGGGGAGGGGCGCAGTTTTCTCTTGCCAGGTGTGACCTGGCCAGGGATCTGGAGTGTGATCCATGTTATTGGTGGTGGGAGTGTTTCCCTTAATATTAACGGATCCGGCTGACGGCTGGCGCCCAATGCCGGGCCCGTGTCTCTTTTGAGTGGAATTCTCTATCCGGGTAGAGAGTTCCTGTTTGTGTTGTTTGTGCACGTCTTGCGGCTTGTGTACGTCTTTCTATGGGAGTGTGAACTGATTAACGGTACCGCAACCAATAAAGATGCCCCTCGATGATATGACTGCCCGTAGGCTATTATCATGGAGGGGCATTTGAGGCGGTCGAATGGTGACACTCCACACCATTCGACTAGGGGCTTGTTTCTCGGGGGATAAACGCTCTCAGTTTTGATCTGTCGTTGATCTTTTGTCTTCGGTTTACGTATTATTGTCGCGTGAGGACTGTTGTGACACGTGAAGTAGTACCTCGTGTGTTCCGCGTGTCGTGACTGTAGTCCGTAGTGCGGTGTTTAGGGAGAGGGGTTTTTAGTGGGTGCAAGCCCCACATATCCCAGGGGGCGGCCCCCGGTGAATGCGCAAGGCATTTCCCCTCTTCCTGCGAGAAACAAAAAAAAGAGGTGCATATAAACGAAAGAGTAAAGAAAGCTACCATAGCAATGAGACAGATAATCAGACTTAAATTGTACTTCCTGCAACTCATCTATACGAATACAACAGTGTTGGGAGTCGGTGCAGCACGTTGTCGCCGAATTTGCAGTCCATTACGATTAAATGAATCGCGGTTAGCGCAGCAGGCATCGTTATTAGCGATTATTATTACCGAAATTGGCGAGTCTGCTGAACATGTATCTTTCCCGAAAAGAATCTAGCTCTCTGTACTTATGGCGGAAGTTAAACGCAAATTTACAGTGCGAGCGGCAGTGATACTCTAATGTTAGCGAGAATTTCGGTTAAATAAATACGTGGCGGCCTTTCTGCCTCGTGTTCCAAAGAGACTATAATTGTCACACGTAAAGTAAATAATGCAACATTTGACGTACTCATCAGATTTTGAATAAGAAGTTACAACATAATTTAATACACGCTTTTTAATGTTAGATTAGTTTTATTTTATAAATTTATGATTTCTTACGTACGATTAAAATATGCGCTTTTCTAACAAAGCATAGTTTTAATAATTATTTTAATTTTTATTGTTGTATCTACTCTATGAAAGTAATAGCTTTATTAACTCAGTGGTTCCTCTTTTTTCCCCTAAATATAACTTAATTAATCGAATGTAAAATGGGGAATAAGAAAAAGGTTATTTGGAGGAGACTGGATAAGAAGGATTAAGTTATACGATTTGCTGGTAGCAAGCATAGCTTTGTACGGAACAGAAGTGTGGGGATGGAAAGAGAGAGAGAAAATAGAAAGAATGCACGAAAGGTATATAAGGTGGACATTGGGCCTAGACTGAAGCACGCCTGGATATATGCTGAGGGAGGAAACTAACAATAAGAGAGACAAGATGAGAATAAGTGCTGGTAAAAGGGCGATGAAGTACGAAGAAAAATTGGAGAGAGGAGAAGGAAACGAGATCGCAAGAGAGTGTTGAAAGGAAATAAGAGAGAAGGTAAGGAAGGAAAAATTAAAATGGGAAGAGAAAAGAAGGAGTTTTTACGAGAGAAGAAAATATGCAGTCGAGGAAATAAAAAGGAAAAGAGGGGAGGGATGGAGCAGCATTGAAGATTTAACAAAAAGTGACAAGGACATTCAGATTCAGGAGAGAGACGAAAGGATAAGAGAGTCTAGATACAACAAATGGTACAAGGAGGTAGCAGAAAACAGAAGGCCGGAATACCTGGAGAGAAAGGGGAAAAAGTATATGATTAGGATAGCGAGATTCAGAGTAGGAAATGAGATGAGAAGTGGAAGATACTGGGAGCCAATAGAAAAAAACATGCTGCAGAATATGTGGCGCGGAAGAAGAGTCATGGGAGCATGTTTTAGAATGGTGCACAAGAGGAGAAGAAAGAGAAAAATTGGAAGGAATTAGCGAAAGAATTAAAAGAATACTAGACAGCAAGGGTAAGGGAGAGAAATGATGGCGGACTTGGAAAAGAGAAGAAGGCAAGCGGGCACAGTGATAGCTAATCAGAGAGAATAAACAAATGATTTTTGTTTTTAGATACCGTAGGAGGAGAGGAAAAAGAAAGATGGATTAAAGGATGGAATGCAGAGAAACGATAGTAATCGACAAGGAGGCGATAGAGATGGTAGCGGAAGGGCGTGTAATGAAAATGATGAAGGACTTTAAGGAGGAGATTGTTACGTCCTGCGAACTCCACGATTTCCCTTTTTCGCGGAAATTCCTATGCGCCCAAGATAGGGCTTAAGATTAAGATAAGTGAACTGAGCACGGACGGTTATCGATCGGCGAGTGAGCCTTGATCTCCTCACATTCCTTTTTTTTATGATCAAACTATCTGTTTACTTGGGCAGCTAAAAACAACCTTTCAGATGACTAAATACTGACAGACGAAGCATACGTGACCATATTCTTATCAACCTTGCCGCCCCATAACTAAGAAACACGGCAACACGACGCGCCAAAGAGAGCTTTAATCCCAGACGGAGTTTGCTTAGGATCTTTATTGCATCGCGCGACTAGCCTAAAATTGGCCGCGCAATGTTCCGACAAACAGGGACGAGATCTAAAACGTGCTTTTAGAAATCTTGTAAGAACACGTGGCGGAAGTTTCTGTTTGCAATAAAACTGCAATTAAGATGGGATCCCTGGTAACCATCTCCGATAGAAAACGATTAAAAACGGCTATATCTGTATCGTTTTTAATCGTATTTTATCGGTTCTATTGTTGCATATTTAGAAGACAGATAAAACATTAATCGAATCGAATCGGTTTCTATCGTTTTAGGTTTGAATAAGAAAATAACTATACAAATTTTATAGTTATGAATCGTTTTCTATATGTACAATTATTGCCCGTCTGAATCAATCGTATATATACGATATAATATGTATCGTTATTTATGGTAATAATTTTACCATATGCATTAATACGGATATATAAGAATAAAATGATAGACATTTTATCGATATTTATATGACTTAACCGAACCGATACATCTATCGTTTCTTATCAGATTTTCTGACATACAACTTATCATCTTCTTTACGGCAGCAAATTGGTTCGTTTTCTATCATATATCAATGATATAAATTGAATCGTTTGAAAACCTTCTACTTTATATATGTTTTTATAAGGTTAAAACGATAGACATCTCGTCGATATTTATACAACTTAACCGAACCGATACATCTATCGTTTCTTATCAGGATTTTCCGACATACAACTTATCATCTTCTTTACGGCAGCAAATTGGTTCGTTTTCTATCGTATATCAATGATATAAATTGAATCGTTTGAAAACCTTCTACTTTGTATATGTTTTTATAAGGTTAAAATGATAGACATCTTGTCAATTTTATACAACTTAACCGAACCGATACATCTATCGTTTCTTATCAGGATTTTCTGACATACAACTTATCATCGTCTTTACAGCAGCAAATCGGTTTGTTTTCTATCGTATATCAATGATATAAATTGAATTCGCATCAACCAAATCGGCGATTAGTTCGCGACAATGCCGCTAAACCGCGCATGATGAAAAACGCTTCTCGTATTTAAAATACATCCAGTCATAATATATAAGCAGACCCCTTGCGAAGCAAAAAGCAGAGAAATCCAGTATCGTAACTGGAGGGATCTCTTCGTATAAGGACCTCCTGGCGGTAGCCGCCCCGGACACCGAAAACCGAGCCCAGCGGCCTCCGACTCCTGGCGCTAGTTGCCCCGTTCCCGACATTTTTCAAAACGGTAAAAATTGATTGAAAGAAATGAATCGATATGAATCTGTTTCCTTAATTCACGATTCGTAACGATTAAAGTGGATTGACTAAAACCGATTCAAACAATTCATTAACCATATTAAAAACGATAGAAACTGATGTGTAGCTGATAAGACATTTACGATAGGATCCTAAGTATTTTGTAACGTGAGTTTCTGATAGAGTACCGTAAATAAATGATTCACTAACCGTATTGAAAACGATAAGAAATTTTTTATCGTTTTCTATCGTTGGCGGTTATCAGGGATGGAATGCATTTGTCTGTCGATACTGAAAACAGGGACCGCGAAATAAATAAGGGACCATAATAAAAGAGAAATCGGCAATAGTCGAAAACAAATGAGTTACTGGAAGAATCGCTGGGCTGCACCTCCAACAAGACAGTGAGGGGCTTACGAGGGGACTCACCAATAGAAAAACCGGAAAACCTGATAACCGTCTCTAGCTCTCTAGGATAGGCGAAAACTTAAGAATCCACCTCTCGGGTGAAGACTATTTCAACCAATAAGAAATCCTTCAACACCAATCGGAGGAGTCCCGCCAACCAAAAATCCAAAAAAAAAAATATGAAACCAGACACATCCCACACGAAATCCACCCCTTCCATCCCTTACATTTTCCTATATAAACCCTGACATTGCGGCACTCGCTCTCTCAAGCTTCTGGGTTTTTTCAAGTCTTAGCCTCGTGCCTTACAATTGTGATCTCTTCTACTTTTGAGTCACTATTCCACTCCTAGAAGTGTGACAGTACATCAGTCGCTCCAACTCCTCGTAATCGACGGGAGTCCATTCAGGAACAACTCCAGATCCAACTGAACTCATCAAGTAGTAAGTCTCGTAATTCCTTATTCCTTTTCTTTTTCGTGTTATCGTCCTCCTTATCAAGTGGTCTATTGATTGTTGGATCCCCGGGAGTTTATTGTAATGAATCTACTAGCATCGTGGCTTTGAGTCGATCGGTGTAGGTATTGGATTCGCGGTCATTGGCGTTGTTGCGAGTCTGGCTGACTTGTCGGCCTTTGACCCCCGCCGTCTTCGTCGCTGTCGCGGACTCAGCTGGTTCACCGACCTTCTGGGCCTGTAACATTTTCTTTATTTATTTGTATCTTTCCGACAAGGTCCGAGGGAGATCGACCACTAAATAAATAAAATAATTCTAGTGGATCCGAAGGTTCCACCCTTTCAAGGACAGAATCTCTGCACAATCAAGCGGCAGAGAAATCGACAGAACAAACGGGCACGAAGGGAACTTGACTTCCCTCAGGAGTCAGTCAACCCAGGTCCTCCGCAGCTCCCCACTCTACCGCCTCCACCGGCTTTTACGGAGGAGGCCTGTTGTTCACACGAGAGTCGCCCCGTTGTTGCGCTTTCTCGCCCCGTCATCCTGCTCTCTCGCCATGTTCCCGCACTTTCTCGCCCAGTTTGTCGCGTGGCTCCTTTTCGCGTGGTCCCCGTTAACCTCGATCCCGCCCTCTTACTAGAACCTCCCGATTCCCCTTTCTCTTCCCGAGGTTCGTCCTCGACCCCCTCGACCGCCTCCACGATTGACATTCTCGACCAAGAAGTCGATCCCGAAGTAGTTACCCTCGATTAGTAATTAACACCCTTATAGCATAAAATTATTTACTTTTCTTTTATATTGTATTTTAATTACACACATACATCACAGACACACACACACACACACACACACACACACACACACACACACACACACACACACACACACACACACACACACACACAGTTAAATTTATGTAATTTTAATTAGTAACAAGCATCATTTTATTGTAATAAATGTCAGTTGGTTCTATGTCAGCAACACGTACTATTTATTTGTAATAAATGTTTAATTTGTTTTTAAGATTTAATTAAATGTTCCTTTATTTTAAATAAGACCTCACTCAGTACCATCATCTTCTCGAAATCGCACGAGGTCCGATCCTGAGTTAAAGGGATTGAATTCCCTGACTCGAAAGAGGACCGATGATCGCACCGCTCACGGAAGGCGTCCTACCGTCCCTACGGACGTTGACCCTTCCTGAGCCATCGAAAGTGCGTTTGACTCGCGCCACGCGCCTCAGAGCGTGTACCTGCGAACGATATTCTTAAGCTTCTAGTTGCGTCCTTCCTTACCCCGACCCCTCTGGTTAGCCTTTCCTTTGCTTCCCAGTTTTTCTTATCCTAATCCTGGGGTTGGACGTAACAGATAAAAGAACTGAAAGAGGAAATAGAGAGGCTGAAAAGGAAGGTATACAGATTGGAGCAAAGCTCAGGTAAAAGGAAGAGGGATAAGAGTGAGGAGGAAAGGGACAAGGTATGTAAGAGAAAATGGTGGTACGAAGTGAACCTGATAGGGCAGAGAGGGGAATGGATAACAATTCTGGTAAAGATGGGAAGTAAGAAAGATAGACGGAAAGTACTGGAAGCAAGGAGGAAAGAGGGAAGTAGAATAAAGGTGAAGATAGACGAAGATAAGTCGGTGGAGGAAAGGATTAAAGAAGAAAAGGAGAGGAAAGGAGAAAAAAAAGAAAGAGGAGGAAAGCGGGAGGACAAGGAGGTCGGCGGAGGACGAGATCGCGGAGAGGATGGAGGAAAAACTGCTGATGGACACGGACGAGGAAGCGAACCAGGAGGGGGGACGGAAGGAAGGCACAAGAAGGGGTAGGGAGGGTAATAATAATATTGTAAGGTTGCCCAAAGGCCAGGTTAGAATAAGTGGGTTAAAGGTATATATGTAAAGGGTTGGGTACGTCCCTGCAAAACGCCATGTGAAATGTGTTATATGATAGTGTTTAATGATGAATGTACAAGTGTAAAGGTTTTTGAGAACGTTTTCCTAAAAAAAAAAAAACGCCTTTCCAACCCCGGAAGGGGAGTGAATAAAGAATTGATTCATTGATTGATATATATTGTTACGCCCGCGCTGAAACGGCCCTTAACTCCGAGCTGAAGCGTGCGGTCATTCTGCAGAAGTCGCGAAGCGTTTCCTTGACAACGGGCCGCTGTTTAAAAACAACGGAGCCTGAGATTCGAACCTCGGCTTTTAAACTGTTCTGACGTGTTCTCGGGTGTTCCCTTTAATAAAGAAATTTGTTACTTTCTAAATAACGTGTCGTTATTTCCGCGGGTGCGCGAGTGCGAGACGGCGAGCGCAACATTTTGGGGGCTCGTCCGGGATCGGACGAGCGACCGCGGATTGAAAGGACGAGTAGCGTTTTTTTTTTTTAAGAAGAGATGATCTCAACCGCTCTCTCAGAGAAAAGGGGTTTGAGCGGACACCGCGGAGCCTTCCGCAGAAACGGCGGCAGCGTTGCATCAGGATACTCGCCGGCTGCGAGAGGAGCAGGCACGGATAGAGCCGGAGTTCGCAACGACGTTGCGACGGCAGGAAGAGGAGCTCCTGCGTCTTCAGGAAATCTTTAAGAACCAGCTAAGTCCTTCCGATAATAGAGTTTTCGGGGATACGGACTTGCGATGCACGAACCAAGGGGAAGGCGGTGTGCGCAAAACTCGTGAATAGATTAGAGCCCGACTTTTACCACTGCGGGAGTTCTTGTCGCGGTTCGATCTTAATAGCGCGCACGAATCACTGGGGCGACGCGACGAATCACTGGGGCGTTGCGTTAGCTTCGTGTTTGAGAGAATAGACGCGTTAAATATTCGATACGGTCAAAAACATTGGAAATAGTGAAAAAAAGTGATTAATCGGAGTCCGGGGAAGGGAAAGAAATTGTGAATAAAAATTAGAATAAAGAAACTGAATTTGATTTTTCTTCTGCATTTTATTATTTTGTTCCTGGAATCATTAACCTGTTCTTTGTTTCTGCATATAGTGTTTGTTCTTTCGCAGAAAGAAATTTGTGATTTTTGAGAGAGAGAGAGAGAGAGAGAGAGAGAGAGAGAGAGAGAGAGAGAGAGAGAGAGAGAGAGAGAGAGAGAGAGAGAGAAACACTGAGCAGAGCTTCCACGGCGTCGTCACCAACAACGATAGCCGAAGATTTCATAAAGAACACCGCCTGCCCACGGTTTTTGACCCGTGGTTTTCCCGTGGGCCGTAGGGCAAATGCCGGGCAGGGACCTGGGGAGCCCTGCGGGGCGCAGGCTCCACGGGAAGTTCCCCCCCCCTTGTCCAAAGATTTTCGAGAGGAGCGGCGAACTGAGGAGAAAGAAGACGATTTCAGCGGGCGGAGGAAGAAGGATCTTCTTCGACGGCGGATTCTTGCGAGGGAGAGGGTTGGGAGGTTATCCTGGAGTCGGCTGGGGGGAGCTTAGGGCCCGGTGGGACGGTGCCCGAGAAAACCTGCAGCAACAGCTTAGGTAGGGACAGGAAGCCGTTCTGGGAGTTTCCTGCCTGGGAAAGCTGATTGGGAGCCTGCCCTGGAGTCCACAAGGAGGAGGACTGTGTCCTGAACTTCCGGAGTGCGATTGGGATCGAGAAGAGGACGGCGCCCGGTAATCTGTGGCAGCAGCCCAGGGTAGGGCAGGAGGTCGTCCCGGTACCCTGGAATCGCACGATAGATCGCCCAGTCAGGAAACTGCCCTTCCGGATTGTCGGGACGACAATCTTGAAAAGGGAGGGCAGTGTTACATCCGCGCTGAAACGGCCTTTAACTCCGAGCTGAAGCGTGCGGTCATTCTGTAGATGTCGCGAAGCGTTCTTTTGACAACGGGCCACTGTTTAAAAACATCGGAGCATGAAATTCGAACCTCGGCTTTTAAACTGTTCTAACGTGTTCTCGGGTGTTCCCTTTAATAAAGAGATTCGTTACTCTCTAAATAACGTGTTGTTATTTCCGCGGGTGCGCGAGTGCGAGACGGCGAGCGTAACAATGTATATATATATATATATATATATATATATATATATATATATATATATATATATATATATATATATATATATATATATATATATATATATATATATATATATATGTAGTTTTATTTTTATTAATTTTTATCCAATTTTTTTTTAAGAGAGGGAAAGATACATATTGTTATAGTATACAATTTATTAAATAAATAATTATGTGCACTTACATAACTTGCACATTTGTTTTAAGTTATTTATTTAATGATTATATTTGTCTAATTAATAATTGTGACAACAAAATGATGATTTACATCTGTATTTATTATTTATTACAATTATTATATTAGGATCATATTTCGTGTAAAAGAAATAATCGACATAAACACAAAATTGAATAGCTTCTTAAAGAATATATTTTGATTGGTGCATTAAAAAATGTATATGTATTATTTATATGTATATCGTTTGATATAGTATAAAGCAAGATTAATAATTATGTTGACATATTTCCAAAAGTTATAATTCCATTATAAACTTTGTTACGGTTCTTACTGTAGTGACGTAAGCATCGTAAAATACGATAAGGATACTTGCAAGATCTAAAAATAATATCACAATAATGTTTTTAATTTTAAATAATTAAAGAAATATTGCGTTTTGCACATACCGAGCTGAAATTCACCATCGACATTACGAACACCTTACCAGCTTTTATTTGGCACGGCTTAGTAGTACGCAGTAATGTAAATTTCAAGAGACGTCTCGATCTTAGTGAAATCTTATACCAGTCGCAGCTGTAACTGTAAATGTATTAATATTTTATACAATTTTTGTTTGCCAACAAAATAACGACATTGACTTTTAAATTATTTAATAAAAATAAGGGAGCTGAATTATAAAATATATCTTTTCTGATTTTATATTTTATACACACACACATACATACACACACACACACACATCTCTTTTTCAGTTTAATATATCCTTTAGTGCATAGATTGTTTAAATATTACTGACTAACACATGGTCGTAATGCGTACATTACGTCCTGAAGTCCGCTGCTGTGATCGATTAATCTTTGAGAAATCAAACTCAGGCAATATATGTGTAGCACTTGCGCTAAATTAGCAGAGAGAATTCTGATAATTTCGTCCAGTTGATTGTTTACCATTATCAACTTAAATACACAACTTTATTTAGCACCTTTTATATGAAAAAACAGTTATTTTTTTAAAGCTTCTATATTTAATTCGGATGTTTACCTCAGCCGCGCCGAAGCTTAAACATATAACTACATTTCCCAGAAGAAAAAGAAATGATGTTGCGTAGTTCGACGAGAGCACGTCGGAAAGTCTACGTGTAAAATAATGAAATAAATACTTTAATCTATTGAAATAAATCTAATATAATCAGTACTTGGTTAAATCTAATATAAAATTTTACATAAAATTTATTTAAATTGATATAAACGTTACCTAGAATAAATACAAAGATAAAGGCTCACAAAGATTAAAAATCAGTTTATAATAAAAGGGCAACGAGCCGTAACAAGGTGTTCGTGTTCCTTAAGCAATTTAATATATAAGTTTAACAAACGTTTCGGTCACATATAGGACCATCCTCAGTGTCGAACAATTAACAATACTTTGTCATCGGTTTGACAATTACAAAATTAATGTCATAACTAAAATTAGCGCACGTTTATGTGTTCGTGATTGATACGTCATGCTGAAATAATGATATACAAATTAAAACCGTGTGTTTGAAACAGATGAATAAATTATATACATACTTGAGAGATCGTATCGTTTATCATGAAGTCGAGTTAACAATATCGGTATGTGCTCTGGTACATGTCGATCACGAAAGAGAGAGATATGCCTCTGTATATAGAATATAAGCTGAGGAAAGAGAACATGGAAGGGGAAACACAGAGGGAAGGGAGAGTGAGAACCGAAACTAAGTAGGAAACAGATTAAGAACTGAAAGATAGCCGTCCGAAAGAGATTCTGTGTCATTTTGTTTGTTTAGCGGGGATGACTGTCTTTTTATGTGTAACATTTCAGATATCAATCTCTTTCGGAGTGATGGCTCAACATCCAATATCTCTACATTGTCCCAATCAAATTCATGGTCCATTCGCAACCGATGGCACGATATGACAGAAGGAGAACCAGATTTTTTGTTAATATCTAATCTATGTTCCTTGACTCTGGTTTTCAATTGTCTTTTACTTTGTCCTACATATGTTGCCTCACAATCTCTACAAGGAATTCTATATACAATATTGCATTGGCATAGCTTATCGAGGTTATCCTTGCCCGTTTTGATAAATTTTTTTAAAGGGTGTGCAACAGAAAAAGAAATCTCTGCATCCTTAATAAACTTTTTGAATTTTTCGGATATAGATTTAACATAAGGGACGGTGAAATATTTTCTGCCTTTTGAGGCATCAATACTGTCTTTTTTATCAAAAACTTGCATGAGTCTGTTATTTATGTAGAGAAAATGAAGGGCAAAGGATAACCATTTTCTAACAAAATTTGAATAATAAAATTAAAATTCCTCGTGTGAAACTGCGGATGTGAAATCGTTAAAATCTTGTCCACCAAGCCAAAAATAATGCCCCGTTTGTGAGAAATTGGATGGTGGGAATGGAAATTGAGATATCTCCCCGAGAAAGTGGGCTTATGATACCAATCGAAAATGAGTTCGCCCTCTCTCACAATTAACGTAACATCTAAAAAGTTAAGTTTATTATTATTACTGACCTCCATTGTAAACTGTAATCTATTGTGAATTGAATTAAAAGTTTCCAAGATGAGTTCAAAAAATTCAGGTGGAGCTGCCATAATCACATCATCAACATATCTACGGTAGAAACTAACATGAAAAGGTAATAATTTTATGGCCTTTTTCTCTAAATCTTGCAAAGTAATGTCAGCGATAATAGGAGAGAGCGGAGAACCCATAGGCGAGCCAAAAATTTGCTTATATATGCGGTTATTGTATACAAAAAATGTAGAGTAATACTAAGCGGACACCCAATATAAATTCGTCTTTCGGTATATCGGTATTCTCAGAAATACAGTCCCATCTATTTTCGATACTATTAATGGCTAAGTCAGTAGGCACGTTGGTAAAAAGAGAGACCACATCCAAAGAAATGTGACCGAAACGTTTGTTAAACTTATATATTAAATTGCTTAAGGAACACGAACACCTTGTTACGGCTCGTTGCCCTTTTATTACAAACCGTTACCTAGAAGTTAAGTATTTTAGAAATATGTGTAAATAGTGCTATATTGTGCAAGACATTAAAAATGCGGCATTGATACTAACTTTAACGCATGTTTGTAGGATTTGATACAGCCAATTATGTCATGATACGCTTCATCGTCCTCAATATTTGGCTCGGGCAATACGAAATTTGAGCTCTGTATGCGCTCTATATTATATCTATTTAACAAAATTATAATACTGCTGTTCTTAAAAGAAGATTTTCTTCATACAGGTTTTCTCGCGAGGACAACTCACCGTATACATTCGAACAGTGCACAGATATGCTGGGTGCAAAGTGTGAACGTGCAGTCGACAGCTATCACCACGGAGACTATGTAAAATGCGCTGATAAACCCGTGAAGCATCAACAGGTTGAAATATTTGTCCATGTCAACAACATGTTCCAAGCGATATAGAAACCTAGCCGTGTATGTTTCGTTTGTCGGCAAAAGCTTATAGATTCCGCTAATGACCACTGGTGTCGTAGAGTATAAAAGCCACGTTGCGTAAAGAGCAACTGAAAGTCACTTTTTTTCTTTACGTTGCTTCAAAAGTTACGATATTTTAACAGAAAAGGAGCAGGCTGTTTATTTAAAAGTTCAAGAAAAATTTAAGCGCAACTTAAAACACAATATAATCAATAACAAAAAAATCAGATCGGGAGAAGGAGTGATATAAGAAGTAATATCGACAGATTTCCATATATTAACAGATTTACGGTATTTATCGATTAGGAATAGAACAAACTAATTATAAAATAAAGGCAACTTACTCGCGTATCGAATCGTGAAGGTTCTGCTCTCCTCTGCGTAATGCTGTAATATTTCTTTCTCTGGACCCACGTGTTTCATCTTCCATGTCTCTTTGATATCCTCCAGAAACTCTTTCATCTGCAGCTCGAAGAAGTCGTTCGGTATACAATCACAGAACGATCCGATTAGCCTCATATGCGGCAGAACATAAGGTACAAACTTTGTCATTAGTAAACACGCAGTTAATGAACTTCATGATGACTAAGCTATTCACCAGTAACGGTGACGTATTTTCCATAATAATGCTCAGATCCGTTATCCCAGCTGCTAAGCCCCAAAACTGCCGGAAATAGAAACCAATTGTCAGTCTTAATTCTAACGTAACCTGTATATCTGTTGTACGTATCTTTAAACACCTCAAAGGCTGTGAAACTGAAAATAAACAAAGATGTAACGGCGAACATCATGTTACCCTCCAGTCGCGACTGAAAGGGCCATTGGCCAATTACGGACAAGAACCTTTTGTTGAGATAATAGTAGCGATTGTTAAAGAAAGACATATTATATTGGAAAACCAAGGAAGTTCGAAACGATCAGATATCTCGTCGAATATTCACGCCTAATCGCAGAGTTTATTCCTTTAAAATGATAGTTGCGTATTCCTTTGAAAAGATTTTCAAAAAGAAAATAGTAATACAACGAAAAAGCAATGGAATATGTTCCACAGTACCACGCAATCACATATTTATGAGTAATGAGTCGCATTTCTCTCAACGGACTCTTTGATCGGAAAAGTCTATAACTGCGACTGTACATTGTATATGCCCATCGCTTTATAAAACAAGCAAAATTGCTAAAACTATAAGATAAATGGTAGTAAGATACACGCAAATTGCAGAACCACAAAAGTGAAACTGTTTACTTATTTTATTTAAACCGTTCAGTATTGGAAGAATCATCAGTTCTATGAAGTTTAACATTTTTTACGTTAATATTATATTTTGTTTCTACTTTTCTACGCAAGTACATAATTGCATACGGTATTATATATGTTATTCACGGATAACAAATGATTCGATATAATAACTAATATTATTGTTCAGAGTAGAATGAAAAAAGAATATAAAATATGATGTTTATTACTTAACTGTGAAGTTCAAATTCCATATGCAAAATTATCGCAACAAAAATTTACGTCAAAAATTTGCCCAACTTTAAATAAGCATAACTCCGCGAAAAATTGTCATATCTGAAAGACTTTTTTTTTCATTTTAAAGGGTGAAGTCTGTATTTTAAGAAATCATTGTTAAATTTTGAATTTAGCCTTCCCCCCTCCCGCCGTTCTTCCAAAAGTAAGGACGTGTTACGTCTTCAAAAAATTGCATACTTTGACACATTCTACGGAGTAGAATAAATTTTTTTCGTATAGCAACCATCGTAAAATATGGACTTTTCCCTGCAAATTAAAAAAAAATTAAGTCTGTACGATTTTTTTTCGCCGAGTTATGGCTTATCAAAGTTACCTATGCATTTTTGTGCATTCAATTACCGCCAACATTAGCACACGCACACGCACACGCACACGCACACGCACATGCGCACGCACACGCGCACGCGCACGCGCACACGCACACGCACACGCACACACACACACACACACACACACATACACGATAGGAAAAATCGCACCCCAATAACCTCCCCGTAGTGTTCATCGGGTAATACTAATGTTGGCGGTAATTGAATGCACAAAAATGCATAGGTAACTTTGATAAGCCATAACTCGGCAAAAAAAATCGTACGGACTTAATTTTTTTTTTAATTTGCAGGGAAAAGTCCATATTTTACGATGGTTGCCATAATAGTTACGAAAAAAATTCATTCTACTCCGTAGAATGTGTCAAAGTATGCAATTTTTTGAAGACGTAACACGTCATTACTTTTGGAAAAACGGCGGGAGGGGGAAAGCTAAATTCAAAATTTAACAATGGTTTTTTAAAGTACAGACTTTACCCTTTAAAATAAAAAAAAAATCTTTCAAATATGACAAATATGAAAATGAAAGGAAAATTCTCGAAAATAAAGGTTGTCAATGCGCGAGAGAATAATTATGCCGCTACCATACAGCGCAGAGAAAAGACATGTGCAAGTGAGGTTAGAAACTTCGCGCGATTTTGACACTCGGAAGATCATTCGCCTAACCTGTCGTACGTCATATTAAAACTACAATATCTTTTATAACTCATCGTCAACACCAAGTTTTCTTCTTATCATTAGAAAGATTATTATTTTAACTACAATTTCTTAGTTTTTTGTTTACCTGGCTCGCAAACTTGCCAAGAAAATACATCACTTCCGGTAAAAATTTTAGTGTTTACCATATGCCCTGTGTTAAAAATGCGAATTTCAATACTGATATTTTTAAAATTTTTATCGTCAACCTATGCTAAAGTTTTGGGCATCGGTTCGTTGTGGTTCACTTTACAACATAATTTAATTTCATAAAGATCTGTCGTTTTATGATCGAGGTAAGAGCCTCCTTAATTAAAAATTAGCTAAGAAATACAAATAAGAAATATTATAGAAAAAATAACTTTCTCCGCCAGTGATTAAAACTAAAATTATTTTATTTCTTGACTAACTGGCACAATATAAAAAAGTATGCACTACGTTTCGGCTCGAGGTTTGAGCCCTTCTCAAGTGCGGTCTAATCGTCAAAATTGACTTGTCATGTGGTATTCAAAAGACATCCTTGTGTTCACGAGAATGTTCCAACATGGTCATAAAGTACAGGTGTCTCATGTGTCAAATTTCCAAAAATTTGCATATCAAATAAGGTTCTCCACTGCGACATGTCATGTGTGTGGAAGTACTTCGGAGACTACTAGACTTTTAGTCTAGTTGGAATGAGACACCTGTACTTTATGACCATGTTGGAACATTCTCGTGAACACAGGGATGTCTTTTGAGTACCACAAGTCAATTTTGACGATTAAACCGCACTTGAGAAGGGCTCAAACCTCGAGCCGAAACGTAGTGCATACTTTTTTATATTGTTCCAGTTAGTCGAGAAATAAAATAATATTTTAGAAATATTATAATTGCAGATATTAGAATTTTCGATATAACTTATAAGAACAAAAATACTTTTATTTATGATCATACTTTTGACAAAATATGATGCACGAAGTAAACCGCATTCCATATGGCGAATAATTACATTTCATCCGAGCTTAATGATACCATTAACGTAACGTAAGAAGCGGACTTTCTCATGAGCTTAAAAATATAATGTAATATCAAATATATATTTTCTACGTGTAATTTTTTAAATACATATAATTAAGCAGAATATTTATATATATATATTTTTTAAATATTGTTTGAAAACAGATTATTTATAAGGGAGACTGGAGCGAAGTCGGCCCTTTTTTTCGGTGCCGATTTTTAACAATAAAATAAATCATTTTAGTGAAATATAGTATACCATTGTAAAGAGTGAATCCTTGGCTATAAAATTTATATAGGCATTTTTGGTCTACGTCGCTTTATTCAACCGGTATAGAGTAAAAACGACAAAGGTGCAAAAATCGAAAAGTCAAAATTCCCGGAGCGGAGTCGTGTCTTTATTCTCAGACTGGATTTTAAATAAAGATACATAATTTTAATCATAAAAAATAATAGAAGACACTTTATTCATTGTTTTTTAGTAGAAAAATGGAAAGCGGAAAATAATTTCAAGAAAATCAATTTTCTTTTTCTAGCTAACAGTTAAAACATGTAAAAATAGAATCTGACGAGCGCACGCACTCGTTGTGTGCCTTACGCCTGCACGAAATGCACTGTTTTTCATCGGCTGTGTTTTCTATTATCTCCGAGCATACGCAGCACATATTATTTAGCTTTCTTGACTTTGTTTTGGCTTGGAAACGACTTCGCCCCGAACACAAGTTTTAGGTTTGGTCGCTAAAATAATAGAAATCAATGAAAATAAAAAAAACTGCACTGGATTCGTGTTCAGCATGCATTACTCTTTAGAATCACTTACTTTGAGATTCGGAAAGACAATAATACTTAAGATATTACAAACTTTCGACGCAGAAAAAATTTTACTTTCGACCTGCGAAAACACGTTTGCTTCGATAAGAATCACAACATGGCACGTATAACCTCACTAAAATCCGTTAGTTACGTGGGCGCCATAAACCGCGTTTACGGTATTAATGACGAGTTCACACAACATACAGATTTCAAGGTAATTGCAAAAACGACTTCGTCCCGGGGCCGACTTCGCCCCGGTCTCCCCTACAGATTTTAGATTTAGGTACTTATTTTTACGGCTATTATTCATAAATACGAGTATACTGAACTTTACCGTGCTGTAACTTTCCAAGCAAATTACGTATATTTTCGCCATAGTTATGTGACATGGTTTTTGACACTTTATTATTAGAAATAGCAGCATCCTTTTTGCTTCCAAAGACATTTGATACCACAATCCGTTATATCTGAAAATATATTATAACTTTAAAATCATGACGTTATGGATTAATTAAATCAATAACTTACGCTGCAACAGAAATCTGAGAACTGTGATCTATTATCTTCTGTCCTATCCAACTATTAAAGAAAAATCGAGTAGATTGAAGGAGCAAAAGTGGACCGTTTTTTATTAGTTCCGTATTAATCACGATCTGCACAATAACGCACAAATACAAAATCGATTCGAGTCAACATAAAAGAGAATATTTTCACAATATGTAACGGATCAACAATTTATTAAATAGCTCTAACTGTGTATTTAGAATGTATTATATGTATACCATAACGCATGTAGAACACTGAAGTAGAATTCCCAAACCAATGTCGGCAAAAAGACACATCGCAAACGTTGATTCGATCAACTGGATTAATCTATTGACAACAAATAGAGATAGAAAAATCCATGGAGCATATCTATAATATTTCAGGTGAACCTTATAATACGATTTATTCGATTTTATATGAACCTCTCTATTCTTATTTGTAGCTGTATGCATTGTACCAGCTTCTCAATATCTCTGTCCTCTTTAGATATGGGATAACGATCGATACATTTTAATTTATCATGTATAGCCAATTTTTTCAAACGGTAACTGCAAGTATATAGTCATGTATATACATAAGAGAGATATTTTCTATAAAAATGAGACAAAGCAAAAGTAGGATACCTTAATATAGCCAGTGTACCACAGGCATGTTGCAGCAACGCGAAATAGATGGTATCCGTTGCGACCACTATCGTAACACACATAGCGTACCCTGCGAACGTAATTGCTAAAAGAATGTAATAATGCTTTTCCAAATTCAAAAAGAACTCGGCGGGGTGCGGCATTTTCTTCGGTCTCGTTACGTTTAACGTCAGTATGATGTCGAATAAAGGTACGGTGAGCGGCGCCGTTACAAAACTGGCTGCACCCATGCTTGTAAAAACTGGTAAAAAGGAATTTTCTCTCTTTGCATAATTGCTCAGTGGAACGGACGTTGGGTATACTTATCATTAGGCTTACTTAAGTAAGCCACTGTGAATATCCGACTTTTCTCGGCATATTCTATCAAAATCCAAATATCACGGTATTTCGCCAATAAACACCAATCGTGACGCACGTGCTCAATCAGCATCCTAAACTGGAGGTACAGCAATTTTTCTTGGACGAAAAATAACTTTCCGCATTGCGACACAATTTACTTACTTTTTTAGCTTGCCAATGGACACCGATTACTTTCAAGAGACATAGAAGCGCGCCAAGTAAAGTTGGCAGAACATCGTAAAAATCGTTTAAATTTCTCATACGTTTGAACAAGAATGCGACCTATTAATAAATTGTAATTAATGTATTGTATCGTATTTAATGTGAAATACGTGACTTTCGATATAATTGTACAGATTCAAATGGCGCAAAAATCGCCGACAATTTCAGAAAACTCATAATATTGAAACTCTAATTGATCTTCTTACGATTTTTTTAGTCCGTCTATAATTTGCGAGATACCTGCGGCAGGAGTATAATCAGTATACCAAGTATTGCACAATAGAAAAATGTGTTTTTGTTAGACGATGACTGTACCGGCCACAGACCGAGAAACGACAGCAGCAGCTTGTTAACTCGAAAATATCGGGTATCAAAGATGTCCATTGACTGGCCTGTGCTTGTTGAAGCGGAATTCTTGAATAAGTCGAAGTGACGTTTCCGTCAACCGCACGATTCATTTGATATTCTCTTGGGGTGTCGATACGTTGGCAAAGAAATACACGTTATAATATTCCAATTTAAATGGAATCAGTAATGAGAGGAGTCGCCTCCCGCGGCCGGACGATACGCGAGAAGTCCTGCAATTTTAATTTCGTCGTCAACATTGTGGCGTAAAGCAATACGGTGGTAACGCTTACGTTCTGGAGCATATTCATTTTTATAAAATAGACGAGATAACAGTTATACGTCGCATGACATAGTTGGTTGCCATATGTCAATTATGTTAGATATATATTTCTTAACTACGAAAAATATTATCATTTACAAATTAACGGCAATAATTTAATTTACGGCAAACGTATTTATACAGCGATGAATTTTTGGTTTAGTAAAGATGCGTCTAAATGAATTAGGAAAATATATGTAAGTAAAAAAAATGAGAATATAATATTCTCTTAGATTATTATTATAACATAAGTAAATATAAGAATATCATAATCAGTATATCAGTATATATATATATATATATATATATATATATATATATATATATATATATATATATATATATATATATATATATATTTGTCAATACACATACGTACTAATGTTTTTGTTAAAATATAATAATATGACACTACTGCTAAATCTACGATGCTTACGTGCCACTTTCTTTTTCACGCATTGACACGCATTGACACGCAGTATTATCATGCAATATGAGAGTGACGTTATCTTAAAAAAAGTTACATATTATATTTATGATATGTGCATCAAATAATATTGCTTTCTCATAGAGAAAGCTTTGTTTTCATAAACTTCGTATATGGACCTTTGATCGCATATATAAAGCTAGGTCTAATCAATCAAATTTTATAGGATTATATAAGAATTATATGAAATAAGGGTAGAAAAGACCGAAGAAAAAATTGTTTTTTTTTTTAGTTTTCGATTCCAATGTGTTCAGAATGTTCTAAAACGTAGAAAAATCACAATTTTTAAAAGTGTCCGTATGTGTGTATGTGTGTATGTATGTGCCAAATTTACCGAAATTTCTACACCTCAAGAACTGATTAACCAAATATTATAGGATTATATATGAAATAGGGGTAGAAAAAAACTAAAAAATATAATAGAATTAGAAAAATTGCTAATAATAAAGGGGTTACCGATTTTTATCTAAAAGAAATCTACATGATTACTCTAATTTCCGCAAATTTTGAGATATTGAGCTTAATTTTTTCTTATAGATAGAGTATCGTTAAAGGAAGATTATATTATTGAATGGCAAGGATCGATGAAGGAATTATCGGTTTCTGCTTGAAAACCCATACAACACAAAATATTTTCAAAAAATATTTCTAAATATTTCTATAAAAATATTGCGAGAAACATTTTAAAATGGTTTTAGTGTAAACGCCCCAGTATGAGACGTTGGCTGTATGGAGGCGGAGAAGGAGTCACAGATTTGTAATGACTCGTGACAGAATAATATCTTTACTCAATTCAGAAAACATATCAAAAGCAAATTGAACAGTCATAAAAATATAAGAAATAATTCATACATCGTGAAAGATACACATGAAAAATAAGTAGAGCACAATCTATTCTGTGAATACACTTATAATCATAATATATGAGACTCCTTTTTATCTGCAAAGTTTCAAGTAGCTCAATTCATTTGATAATTTGCATGATACAAATATTCTCAAAGGGTCAATACAACCTGTGCAATTGTCTCTTTGTCTTCAATCACAGAACAGATTATGCTAATCAAAACATAATAAAATAGTCAATTTAAATACAAATCATATATCCAGTAAACATATGAATAAATGTGAAGCCTTCTTACATAGAATAATTTTCATGCTTTCAGAATAAATTATGGATAGGTTAATTTCATATACGTAATGATTAAGACTATTTAAATCAACTTAATGACACAGTGCAACTTTTGTTTGATATTTCAATTGATTATATTCTGTTGAATATTTTATGTTAGAATCACCTTCAAAATGAGTTAGTTATTATTCTATGTAAGTCCGTCAAGTGTTATCAAAGCACACAAATATAGTAAAAGGCAGACAATACTAACTAATTATCGCCTTTGTAAAAGAAAGGCCATTTGCCAGTAATATTATGTCGTGAAATTATCCGGTTTCGCAATTATTCAGATAAGAAACTTTTACGAAATTAAATGAAACGTAATCTTCTTCTCAAAGAAATATGCAGAAAAGAGAAAAGTTATAACGCAACTTAGCACAATAGTTAATGCATGAAATATATGCCGCACGCAATAGAAATGAAATTATCTCGCAAATGTTTACAAGAAGAAATAAGATTATAATCTTTGTAACTCACGCTCGGTGAAACAGTAAACGTATTAGTGGCTCTTAATATGCCATGTCACAAATAATTCTGAGAAAAAATAGCAAAGTACGTAACAATATAAATTGTACGTAAATATGAATTTAATCGTAAATAGAAATTCTGTGCACAGACGCCTAAATCCCTAAAATGGACAGAAATGCAATGATTCCGGAATCGACTGAGTAATGTGGCAACAACCCTCATCTGCCGAAGCAGCTCGTTACGTGGCACTAGCCCTCATCTGCCTAAGCAACTTGTTCTCACAAGGAGAAAAGCAAGAATCTTGAGATTTTCTGCAATCAAAGATCGAATAGGTTGTAGATTGGTCTCTACGATCTTCAACTAGACTAATTGCTGGTGGCTCAAGAGTGATCAATGATTAACAGGGAAATCTGAATGTTACCTTTTCGTAGAAATCTGCCGTATGCAGATGCTGGTCGATCGGATGATCGTGAAAAGGCAACGCAATGTACCAGACTCAAGTTGAGGACACAGGGCGGATGCCCTGCCTCGTGTACGTGCGGTCTTACTTTACAGCAATGGCCGCCTTCGCTCGTTCCATCCGTATAGAAATGGCGAGAAGCCATGTAATCGCCGTAGGCGCCTTTCTTCACCGTCCTCTCTGTTTTGAATAGAGATGGAGATCCAATTTCAGGATTAGAAATAATCGCGGATCTATACTTTTGCTCGTAGAAAATACTTCTCTCGCATCTAGAAACTTCGAAATGGCGGAAGGCCCAATACGTTATACGTGAAATGATGTGAACGAAGTGACTGACTGTTCTCGAATGCTCGGATCGCCGGGCTGTACGCGCGGAATCGAGCCTCCCCACCTCTTCCTCGAATCACGTGATGCACGCGTGACGCGGGAATTGGTGCGCAGTGTTACCAGCTCTAGCGCTCTCAATGTAGTAACAAAGCAGGCATGACCCGCCCTCTCGTGTGTATTCATGGAACCTTTAATAACTTATTTTAGACACCAGATGCCTGTAGCGCTCTCGCTCTCTATTATCGATATTTACGTGTGCATTTCAAACATTTAGGAATATTTTAAAATGCTTTAAAAACCTTTGTCGTAACATTTTTAAGAATATTTTAAGAATCTTTTAAAAATATTTTTAAAAACATTCTTTTTTATCACTCAGACTGTTTGCGCACGGCTCGCATAAACCGTGGTCTAATACGAAGGCTGAGAAAGAGACACGCTAACTCGAACTTAGAATCGATATATTTTATGGATAAATTCACAATATAACTCTGACCGTTTACATAAGCAGTGGTATTTTTGCTCGATGTCAATTCATAAACATAGCGAAATGTCAGAAAATACATGGCATAATAAATATATCATCCAATCTGTGAATAAATTAGTCTTTATAATTCGAAATCACTAAAGAAGTCTCACATAGAGCAATCAATTCAAAGAAATAACTCAACAAACTATTCCATTTCAAAAAGATATGAACAGTTAAAATTTAAAGTTAGACAAAATAGAATTTACTTGAACGAAGTTATGATTTACATTAAGTAAATTAATTTACAGAAAGGATCAAACAAAGTAAACATATCAAATAATCACATGAAATAATACAAATTGCAATAGAAAATAAAGTGTTTATACATTCGTAGGAAGAAACGTGGAATATGATACCTCTACGATTTAAGTTAAGTAAAATTATGATAATTATCAACTTTTGACCGATTCTTAAGGAGCTTTCATTCACTTATTTCTCTTTGTAGGTTTTACGTAAGAACAATATCTTTCTTGATTTCCTTGCAATTTCTTTGAAATAAGCTCTTAACTTATTTATTCCACGTATCTTCGTAAATCAATTCCACTTAAATATAAATACGCATATATGATAAGAGTAGCCAAATTATTAACGAGTAAATCAGAAATTAGTCAGTTTTCAAAGGAATCGAGATTATCAGTGCTAGTTAGATATGTGAATATTTATCACAATGAGAATGAATATTAAGTGTAATCGTAAGCGCAGTAATCTCAGAAATGTACAGTTCGCCAAGTCAATCTATCAGCAATGTATACAGATATTTACAAGAAACAGTCTTACAAACAACCGGCAGCAAACTTGATTATAAACTAAGAATTTGATAGCTCGAATTAATGTTAATGTGCACATAAGACGGATCCGTTTAAAGAAATTAATATAAATAAGATACTTAAGTATCTGGATTGGGTTGCAATCACCAAATCACAACAAAGTAAATCTGACGTCAGACTATAGAAAAATTGGCCACTCAAATAACGGTCCAAGGCAGTGATCTACGTGGTAGAATCCTGTAAGGAAAAGATCACTACAGTATACGAATGCGTGCATCCGCAATCTCCACTTGACCATGTCAAGCGTAAAGCAGATCTTTCTACAGGATTCTGAGCTTACCTTGGAGTGGTCTTTTGATAGGACTCTCATCGGCATAGTAGCCGGCCGTAGATCCTTTCGATCTAGTAATGAGATAAGGAAAGAGTTTCTCTGCCCTTCCTTATGAGTGCGAAGGCCTTCTACCTAAAATGGCCGCCTTCGCTCGTCTCGTCTATGTCGGCGTGACGATGAGAGTAATGGCCGTTTGCCGGTATGTTATAACAGAGTGTCGACGTATCCCAGGTAGTCCGTATTTCCTTCCTTCCGCCGTCTGTGGACGCCTTCCTGATTGCACTTTATCAATTGCAATCGTCTCGCTTTGGTCCAGAGAATGTTCTCGTAGTTTTGTGTACAACGTGTGACTCGCCACGTTCGTCACCTTGGACCGCTCGTTGAAGAAGAACGACGATCGCTTCGTTTCCGGCTTCGTCCTCGTTGTGTACGCGTAAAGCCCGGTGTCCACGATGCAAGAAATTGGACCAAGTCATGGAACCAAGTTTTTGGAAATTGAATCGTGTACACTAGTTTTTTTATACCAAGAAATTGGACAAAGTCCTATTATGATAGTGTCCACGATACAAGAACTGTTGCGTGAAACTGTAACCAAGTCCTTGATATCGCGAGTTTGACTGGAAAGTTGCACGCAAGCAAGCAAAGAGTGAAATGCGACATGTTACATTTTATACATTAAAAAACGCTAATTTATGAGGTAAGAATGCTTTAAATTTATAAGTTAGCTCGAATAATAATAAACTAAAAGTTATTCAACTTTTGAAGCTTGTACAAATGACGGCAAATAAAGAAAACGTTGTGAGAGGTTATGATCGCACTCAATCTGAAAAGTCAGGTAAATATTAATTTTATCATATTTTGATTATATAGAAGTTAAATTATTTTTATAGTTACTAGTAGGTCTATTTATTTTATCCAAATAATTTGTTATATATTATATATTTTTTGTATTATATATATTATATCTTATTTTATTATATATATATTTATTATTATAATATTATATTTATATATCTTACATTATATATTATACTATACATATAATGATTTCAGGATCTGTAGACTTAACAAAAGAGCAAACCAAGATGTTGGTGTTATTATACCAGCAGCATCCTTGTTTATACGTACAAAAGAGCGGAGATTATCATAATCGAGATAAAAGATTGAAAGCTCTGCAAACAATAGCTGAGCAGCTCCTCGAACTGAGTGGTTGTGTGGTTACCGTAGATATAATAAAGAAAAAGATTTCTAATTTAAGAACACAATACTTGGAGCAAATTAATAAAATTCAAAAATCTAAATCGAGCGGAGCTGGTGCAGACGACGTATTTAAACCAACTTGGTGGCTATTTGAAGAATTAAGTTTTTTGGCACCTCATGTAGCATCCAGAAAAGGCGAATCCTCTGTATCGAAAAATATTGTCGCAAAATCATATGTTGATACATCTACATTCTCTCAAGAATGCGAAAACGATGAGACCATGGATGACTTACTTTTCACGGATGTACACCAAGTATTGAGACCAAATAACAGCCATAATATATCAAGAAAAGGTAAAATCAAATCCATTATTTATTTGAATATGTATAAAAAATTACTGGTATAAGATAAATTTACGCACTAATCTATTTTATTTTGCAACGAGTCATGACTATAAAGTCTTACTTTACAGATTTTTGTAATTCAACCCCTATCAAGACTATAAATTCTTCAGCAACGACGTCTATTCCACATAATGAAACAGAAGAAATGAAGAAACACAGAGTGTACATTCCGAAATTTCCAGTGCGTCAGGTTCGCAGCTAACATCGGGTAAAGGAAGTAAAAAAAGAAAAGTAGAACCAAACGAAAATACTAGCGATCTATACTAGATGATCAGGAACAGGAAGATGCTGGTCTTCATCATTGGATATTATTTTTGAAGTCAGAAATGAAGTGCATAAAGGACAGACGACGTTTACGGAGACTACAAGTTAATATTTTAAATCTCGTTCAAGAAGCGCAGGATATAGACAGTGCCGCGCAAAAGTAAAAATAATTAACATAATTTCAAACTATATCGATTACATTCATTAATTTTTATTTTTACATACATGTTTAGATTTTAATGTTTCCTCGTTTTTTTTACCTCACAGTGCCGCTCACTTATGCCGAACAAAGTTTTATTTTGTAAAAAATGGTATCAAAAAATAAAAGTATAACTATATTTGAGGTATATGTCTACAATTATTTTGACGACCTAATTATTGTTTCAATATTCTCATTACTTATATCTCTTATATCTCATTAGTTCATTACTTATATACTTATTATTTATTACTTATTACTGATACACTTACTATTATATAATATACTTATACTAGTTATACTTAATATCATACTTAATATTATACTTATTATTATTGCTTCTTCATAGAGGAAGCTTTGTTTTCGTAAACTTCGTATATGGACCTTTGATCGCGTATAAAGTTGGGTTTAATCAATCAAATTTAAAAGAATTATATATGAAATAGGGATAGAAAAAACTAAAGAAAAGATTGGTATTCGAAGTTTTGATGCCAATATGTTCAGACAGATCGCTACTATTGCTCCTATTTTATTTCGCTCATAAAGCTTCCTCTATGAGGAAGTTAAAACAAATAAATACTAATAATTATGCATCGAATAAAATACAAGCTCTTTCATAGAGGAGCTTTGTGAGCGAAATAAAATAGGAGCAATGGTAGCAATCTGTAATGACGAGGAAGCAATGTGCAAGTTTCTAATTTGCACACTTTTATATACTTATATTACTTATATCTCATTACTCATATTGTTGTACCATATTTTCTTGCCAAGGAACCGAACCGACTGTATTAAAATATTGTTTAAACGTTGAACGTACATGAAGAGAATTTCGATTTGGACGACTATTAATTACATATAGACTTTGTAACTGATTATTATATGTTGATGAGTCAAAATTGATGTCTTTGACATTTTTTATTCCATTAAATGCTGCTTTACCTATAAAATTATGCAATGCACAGCAAGCTAAAGTTACATTTTGTATTGTCTCAACCGGTAAGTACATTTCAGTTTGCAGTACACGAAATCGGTTTGCCAAAATTCCAAAGGCATTTTCTACAACCCTACGACCCCTAGAAAGTCTATAATTGAAAATGCGTTCACTGTGCGTCATGTTTCGGAATGGATACGGCTTTAAAATATTGTTGCGAAGAGGAAAAGCAGCATCCGCTAGAATAACATATGGCATTGGTTCAGTCATCTCAGGGAGTGGTTTATTTGATGGAATATTCAATGGATTTGCAGGACTCTCTAGTAATCGAGATAAATCACTGTCTCGAAAAACTCCACCATCACTCACTCGCCCATTTACTCCGACATTTACGTACAAAAACTGGTAATTTGCATCTACTAGTGCCAGAAGGACTATACTGTCAGTTCCTTTATAATTACGGTACAACGATCCTTGGTTCAGAGGAACTTTAAACTGAATATGCTTGCCGTCTAATGCACCGATGCAGTTTGGCACATCCCTTGTGTCATATAGTCGTCAGCAACACGATTCCACTCATCTTCTGTATCTGGAGTCTATAATATTATGTGTTTTACGTTAAGTATTCTTGATATATTTTGTTGAAAATAAAAATTATAGTTTAAATATTTACCTTCAAATACTCATATTTTAGTACCTCGTAGATTACTCTGACCGTTTCAGGTATGATGCGTGATAAGGTACAAGCAGGTATCCTTGTTGTGAATTCTAGACTCCGATATGATTCCCCACAGTTGCCAAGAATCGTAGAGTTATAGATAATTTTTGAATCGGCGGAATGTATTGTCGCATAATTGTATCTTGTCTTTGAATGAATGGAGATACTTTATTTAATAAAATGTTAAATAAACGCGGATCCATCCTAAAGAATGAATGAAAAGACTCAACATCTTCATAGAGAAGTTCACTGTGTGCTAAATGAAGAGATCCTCTTAATTGAAGTTGTCTTCGTAGAATCCATTCTCTTGTCCACCATCTCCGTTGTATTCGTCGTCGCTTTTGTTTTTCTTGTTCTTTTTGCTGCTTTTCATGATGTTCTACAGCCATAGCAATAGTTGCAAGAGTTAACAACCTTTTTAATTTTTTCATTTTCGTTGAGCTATTCATTCTTCAAAATCGTCACAAGCATCTGAAACTGTATATACGTTATTTTCCAGGACTATAAAACGTATGAGCAAGCAATCCAGTTCGTATTCAAGTTTCATGTATTTAATACTCACTGTTATCGTTATTTACGTTTGCGCTATGTTCTTGCGGTGTACTCCAGGCTCTACGGCAAGTAGCACGTGATGGCTTACAATCTGAATCGAGCGTTGATACGTTGTCCAGGCGTGGAGCATTAGCAGTCGTGGAACCACATAAAATACCAGTCCCTGTTACCAATTGCCATCTCCTAAAAACGTCGAATCGTTATCGAACATGCGAATTGCATGGTATGGGAACACTAACTGGAGATGTAACGATTTGCAGGCAATGATGAACGCGATTCTTGTGCAGCATCACCTTCTTCACTCGGAGATGTAGGAAGTGTCCCATGTGCAATATTTCTATATATGTATAATATACAAAGATATGTTAGAAATCTGATCAAATACATAACAGATTATTATGAAAGACGTTATTATGAAAATGTTGCAATAACATTTTTTTTGCATAAATAATTAAAGTAATCATACACATCGTTTCGTGCATCATCTTGATTGTCCAAGGAGTCAGAAAAAAAACACAGCTAGCAATAAATAACCATCTACGCTATTTTGTTCAATAGAACTGGATGAGCTGTTCTTGAGACTGAAACCAGAGTTTGTAATGATTTCAAAAGAATCGATGTTAATAACAAAAGTGTCCAATTCGCTATGCTTGGACGTACTCTCACAATGCTTGTGTATGCTGAATTACTCGTTTTTTTAATGTATTTGTTGATTAATCGAAGATCTTCCTTCTTTTAGGTTACTGGCACCGGGCGGTTAATAGAATCGATTATTTTCATCACAGTTTTCTATCGCAGCGCCATCTGTTTCTATACAAGACATTGCTTCTTGTGCAAAGAACTTGGTTCAATTTCTTTGTCCAATTTCTTGCATCGTGGACACAGAGCTTAACACATGCGCGATCCTCGTCGTCAAGCGCGGTGCTGCTACCGCGTGACTTACCGATGTCTACTCCATTAGATACCGCCCTCTAGGTGCGTTCATAAAACCATCTCCGCATCGACTCGAGCCACACAATGGCAAGAGTGTACTCGCCTACGAACCGACTTCGGCGAACCGCACATTTCAAACTGATTGATTAACCGTATGTTTTAAACACAGACAAAATTTTCAAAAATATTTTTGAAATATTGTGAAATATTTTTAATTAAAGATGTATGTCGCTTATGTCAAAATAAAAGGATAAAGCTGAAATTTACAGAGATTGTGCACTTATATATCCCAAAAACCTGTATTAAATTTGCAATCAATTTCGTCCGACCCCGTTTCTGAGATATTTACTTTAAAAGTTACAAAAATTGTATAAAAAACTCGTAAACTATTATTTACTGTATAATATCCCCGTAGGATTCACAGTCTAGTATCTTACGGCGTTTTCGAAGGGACGTACCCAACCCTATCCCACCCATCCATTTCAGACCAACGGTTTAACATTTCTTCCAAAAGACGGAGCTCAGTTTTTCCGCACAAGATCCTATCTTGCACGGAGGGCGCAGTTTTTTCAGAAAAAAACTTTTTCCATGTTGCATGGCTCTAGTGGACTCGAACCTGGTTCCTCAGGTTACGAGTCTGGCGCTCTACCACTAGACCACACTGCCGCCCTTCAAAAATTGTATGTATTTATATATATATATATATATATATATATATATATATATATATATATATATATATATATATAACAGTAAAAATGCAATTAAAAAATAGGAAATATTCGAATTTCCTCTTTACCTATAAGTAGATCGGATTGCTGTCTATATATTTATCAAATTTTTTGATAACCATCGGTAGAGTCTATCTTATTTTAAAAAAAAATGAAAAAAAAGGACCTTAAAAAATCGAAGTTATTGGAATCCCATTTTCTTATAGGTCTTAAAAATTTCGAAATTAAATCTAGAATTTGTGAAATTTTTTTGCAAAAAATCAAAACGATCGCACTAAGAAAAACAAACATTTTTTACTTAAATCCTAAAAGAAAACAGTTATATTGCCCATTAAACATTTTTTCGATATTTTCTTCAAAAAATACAGTAAAAAACGAAAAGAAAGACCACCTAAATTTTTACAATATCTTTTTTCTTCTTAAAGTTACAGGCATTTGAAATTTTCCAAATTTTAAACTACATTTTTTTAAATCCATAACTTAAGTATGAGTAGAGATAAAAATCTAAAAAAAATCATAGAAGCTACTTTCATTTAGTATAAAAACACAAAAAATTTTCGGCCAAATAAAAAATGGTCAACAAGGAGGACAATCATGGGTTGAGTTGGCATGGAATGCCCCATATATATATATATATATATATATATATATATATATATATATATATATATATATATATATATATATATATATATATACTTCCCATGTAAATATCCCTGGTAGCACACATGAGGCTTGTTCGCGTTGTTTGAAATCCCAAAACATTTTTGCACTTGAAATGAGATCAAAAGACACGGTAGTGTCTCGCGCCAAGTATATACGCGGAGCAAGACCGACCGTGACTCTTTTACACGACGCGACGGGTTGCGAGTACTCGAGATGTTGAGATCTCGATAACGAGTGAACGGATCAAGTTCTAAATAGGCTTGATCGATAGCTTGGGGTCGATTTGGGAGGAGTCCGTTCTTTTCATTTTTCCCCTACGTGCCCTACGAGCGGAGATATTGCCACGCAAAGTTCAAATGTGAAAATTTTTTATTAAGATACGTCTACTCTCGTCGCCTCTCATCATCATCTATATACATATATCAGATCAGAGAATGTAACTTTCACTTTTTTGACACTGGCGGTGTTAGTATCGTCAGTTTCGATATATGTATCACTTTTCCGACACTGGCGGTGCTAGTATCGTCAGTTTCGATATGTATCGATATGTACATATGTATACGTTGTGTGTACTGCGCGCAGTGCGTTTAGCGCGCTGTCACTGTCAATTAATTAACCTAAAACGGTAGTGTCTCGCGTCAAGTACGCGCGGAGCGATACTGACCGTGACTTTTTACGCGACGTGATGAATAATATTTTGTGATGATTAATATTTTGTCTGATTCAAGGTAATTGTTTTATTTACATGTAATTATCCTATTATTATACGACGCGAAGCGAGACCGTGACTCTTTTAAGGCTCGTCTACACGACAAGGCGTAAAAGCACGGCGCAAAGGCGCAGGCACAAACTTAAGCGTAGGCGCAAGATGTCTGCGCCATACTCGTCTACACAGGAACACGCGACGCAGGCGTGAAGCAAGCGCCGCAAGCGCAAGTCGCGTAGAAACGTTTAAACGTGCAGTGCACGTGGTGCAGTCGTGATCAGTCGTGAGAGGACTAGCGCAGTTTACACCGATCACTTCCCAGCAAACGAAAAAAGATTGAAAAGAATTAAAACGGGATTGCCAGGAATTCAATTAAGGACTTTCCGAATTCCATTTTGTCCAAAAAAGGGATTGAAATAGTTTCAATATCATGGAATTCCTTATTTTGGAAAGAATTTGTCTTTTTTGAATCCCATCCAATTCCGACACAAAAACGTAACGAAATGAATACCACTGAATGCCAGATTAGGGATTGGAAAGTTTCGTCATGAATTCCATTGAATACCATTGATTCCGTTAACGAAATGAATACCATTAAATGCCAAACTAGGAATTAAAAATTCCCGTATTGAATTCCATTGAATTCCGTCTATTCTGACAATAAAATGAATACCATTGAATTCGCGGCGCCGTCGCTCGTCGTCGTTCGCGCGTTGACGGGTTCCTCGGCCGTCGCGCGTCGACGGGTCCCTCGGCCGTTGCGTCGTCGCCGACGCGCGGCGACGCAACGGCGACGGCGACGGCGACGGCGACGGTGACGGCGACGGCGACGATTCGCTCGCGAGAGTCGCGGGTCCGCACTGGGCCCCCGGCGAGGTAGCGTCGTCGGACGCCACCCCAGACACCTCCGTCACTTCCATGTTTATTGCCATTTAACATGCCAGCTGTAAACATTCGCGAATAACGACGATAAACACGACGCATACGGTTTCCCCGTCGTTCCTCCGGACTCCCCGGAGCTCGGCGCGACTCGCTTACGCGGAGGCTACTTGATTGCACACGATCGTGGACGACGGAAGGCGCGCGGTGCGAGCGGCAACGCGGGCTTGCGCGACGAGAGGGTCCGGCTCGCGCCCGCTACGCGGCGCATCGCCGGTATACTTTCGCGCAATTAAGGTTCAACATCGACCTCTATATCTAGGGCAGCTCGGCAGGGTTTCTACAGCGTTCTCAAGTTCGCTCGTGGCGGACAGCTACCGCTACAGCCTATAAGTTTTTTGTCAATCAGCCATATTCGGGATAAACTGCGTATAGTTTTATTCTTTGCTTTCTAAATTTTCCTATACTATCTTGAAATCTTTTGCATATTATGATTATATCCTAGCTGTGCAAGATTAATATGGTATTTACTTTATTCGTGTATACTTATATTTTCGAGAAAAATTTTCTGCGTGTAGGATTGGATGGAATTGAAAATTTCTTTTTTGGATTCCATGGGATTGGACCATCTCATTTCGAATCCCATCTAATTTCATCTAATTCCGCCAAAAAAGGGATTCAAAGGTATTAAAAAATTTTAATATCTTTTAATCCTTTTGCGTTTGCTGGGTTGATACGCGTATTAAATAGTAAATAAGTACTAAATTAGTTTGATTATTGGCTGATCAGCTCAAATATACTATTTGATATGCGTACCAAGAGATCGGTGTAAACTAGGTCATACAAGCAGGTGGAATAATTGCTGTGACTTTTTACATCTGCTAGCAGTACTGTTGTGTAAACATAAATTCAGTTAATATGGAACCTGATGAGGAAAGGTTTTTTATTCTCATATCGCATGCGTGGGAGTATATATTGTGCTTAACATCATCAACTTCTGCTACACAATATTCAGAGATATTGTGGACGTGGCAGGGGGTATAGGAGATGGTGGATTCGACCAGTAAATTGACAAAGAGAACAGCAAGGATTCTGCCACAACCTTATATCAGAAACCCAATTGGCAGACCATGAAGAATTTTTTGCTAACCTTCGAATGTGGCCGGAGCAATTTGAATTTCTACATAACATCGTATGTCCATTGCTTGAAAGGCAGACAACTGTGATGAGAGAGCCTCTATCATCAAAACTGAGGCTAGGAATGACATTGATGTGAGTATAACTCATCAAAAATTATCTTTATAGTCATTGTTTGTAACATCGTATATACGAAATTATTTTATTGTTGTGTTTTCATATGTATGTTTAAATATTGCGTAATTTTCTTTTTAGGTTTCTTGCTCAAGGTGGAACAGTCCAAAGCTTGCATAATAAGTTCCGTGTTGGTAAAAGCACAGTACATCGGATCATTGAAGAGACGTGCAAGGCAATATATATGGGAGAAGCTGCAGCCTATTTACCTGCCTCAGCTGACCAGGAACGATTTTGAAAGAATGGTTGCACAATTTTTTGATCTGTGGCAACTTCCTAATTGTATGGGTGCTATAGACGGCAGGCATATGCGCATTAAAGCACCACCTATGTCAAGCAGTGAATTCTACAATTATAAGGGATTTTTCAGTTGTTCTTTTGGCAGCAGTAGATGCCCATTACAAATTTACTTGGGTGGATGTTGGACAGTATGGTAGTGTGCTTACTACTATTGGCACTATTTAAAATATCAAATTTAAAGGATCTGGTTGCAATTGTATCTGTGCATTATGTTTTAGGATCCGTAAATGATGGTGGAGTTTGGTCAAACTCTTTGGACAAGCTTTGGATCATGGCGAAATTGACCTACCACTGGACAAACCTCTTCCTGGAACTGACATCTCCTTTCCACACTTCTTTGTGGGTGATGAAGCGTTTCCCCTAAAGAAGTACCTCATGCGTCCTTTTCCTGGAAGGATGCACCAGGTGCTGCCAGATGAGCAGCGAATTTTTAATTACCGTTTATCTCGAGCACGGCGTGTATCAGAAAATGCTTTTGGCATACTGACAATGCGGTGGCAGGTTTTGAATCCACCTCTGGTATGTTCTGTGGAAAAAGCCGAATTATCAAAGCCTTGGTCTGCACAATATATTAATGGACAATAAAGATGATGGTTACGTAAATCCTGTACAACTGGAGTTGGAACTACAAGATGGCAACATTCAGACAGGAGCTTGGACAACTGCTCAAGTAACTGAAAATTACTTTCAAAGACTTGGCAGAGTAGGAGCCAATAGGGCAGCTTCAATAGTAAATGATATGAGAGAACACCTTGCTAAATACCTTGCAAAATACTTAGCCTCAGACATAGGCACTGCTCAGGCACCTTGGCAATTTAAGCGGGCATTTCGAGGTACTCGTTTGAATTTACCACAGTAAATTTAAGGCCTTTACTATTGAAGCTGTCCTATTGATAAAATAAGTAAATGGTAAAATTGGCGTAAATAAATTACAATATGTGTCGATTAAAATTATTTTAATTTAAATAAAATAACGTGGAATTTTCTGATGTTGATTATAAAAATTAAATTAAGCACAATAAAATGCGTATGTTGTAATATAAATGAAAGTACAATAGATTCTCCTATTTCAAGTAAACGATTGCGCGCGGAAATAATATTTCCAACGCGTTCCAAACCCGCTTGAATGAATTGGAGCGGGTTTTTTCACTTTTACAACCTTGCATTGTTGTGATATCTCGTACATACGTTGTTCAGTCCGTACTTTCAGACCTTCGCGGGGAGTAGGATGCATTAAAAAGTGCTTGCGAGCAGCAACGAATAAACAGATGGTTATTTATAAGCTGTGCGTCAACTACAATAGTAAAGTAAAGCGAATAACGGGGAAAACCGCAAGACTGCGCCGCGCATTTAAAACTCTGTCTGATTTCTGTAGAAAATGTTAATAAAGGAAACAAGAAAAAAATTAAAAATTTTTAAATTAAAATTTTAATTGTGTTTTTATTTATTTTAAATTACTATATTAAAATATATTGATAACATTTTACCTTTATTTTGCTTCTGTTTTTCCTTTATATATAAAATGTGTACTTATTATTTTATTCAATAAATGTTTAGTTTAATCCGCTCAACTTAAATATCGTTAAAAATACATTCAATCGATGTGTAGAAGGAAAGATTTGATAAAATAAAAGTGTTGCTCTGCTTTACAAAACGAGATATTATAAATATATATCTTTATATTCAATAAATATATATCTTTATATTCAATATAAAATGTAAAGTGTTTACACTCCTTAATATATTTAAACTTAAAACTGAGTCTTCAATTAACATAAGTAGAGGAACATACTTTGGTATTTATCACAGCTGATAAAATTAGAGAAACCAGTCTTTCTTTTGTTAAACAAGTTAAAATAAACAGAAATTCTCAATTAACATAAAAGTAAACATTTTGGTACTGATACTAAATAAAATATTACTATAGAACGACTAAACCAAAAAAATTAAATTAACACACATTTTAACCTTAACTCAGCGATTTCAAATTAAATTTAGTACTTGGCTATCACAGCTGCATTGAACCAACGCTTATACATTTAGTTATCAACACGAGTTTCAGATTCATAGTCCCCTGAATGTTTTTTAGTGTATTCTTTCACAACTGTCACCATATCCATGACACATGACAGCCATTCTTCCTCAGGTACTCTGTTAAGTGCAACGGTTACAAAACCTAACATTGCTTCTATATCTGATGACATATTAGGGCCACCAGGATGGGGTGCTGGTTGTACTGGCTGTAATGGTCCAAACCTTTCAAGGGCTGCACCCAGAGATGCAGCCAGAAATGAAACGTCTTTTGATGACTGAGAAAGTACGTCATTTGTTTTCTCAGAATCCCGCTTCCTCTTCTTTACAGGATTTTTTGGAGGCACTTAAGACAGTGGTCTTAACCGGCTGAATAGAGGCCGCCATGGTTTTCAGAATTGCTACTGAGGCGATACCTTCTGATGCTTTCTGAATTGCACATTCCTTTCCTTCTGTTTCGTTGGATATGTTGGTTTCACTTGTATTAGTATCTGAGTCCAAACCTATACAACAATAAATAACCACTTTTAATGAAATTTCATTATGTTGAATCAAAAGTAATATTTAGTTGAAAAAATTTTTTGTAAGACTTACTAGATAAAGCAGATGAAGACAAGCTAATGAGGTCTGAATTCCATATAGGCGAAAGAGTAGATTGTTTGCCTAAGGAACAAAGAAAATGCAGAGAGGAGAATTTAGCTGATTTGCAGATAATACAGCCAATATTTTAAACAAGTTAAAAACAGAGGATTATTGAACAGGGGGCCTACCTTGAACAGCAGATGACTGAGATCAAACAGCAGGTGACGGAGATCGAACAGCTAAGAACTCTGCTCGAACAGCAGATGACTGAGATCGAACAGCTGAAAACTCAGGTCGAACAGCAGGCCGTTGAAAATTTAAAGCTGTTCTGTGAAAAGTCACATCACCCTTTAACTTTTGATTAGGTTCAGTTAACGTGAATGATACATACCGTCGGGCTATAATATGATCCGCAAGGAATAGAAGGTCATTGTAAAAGATCCAAGTAGACTGGTAGGTAGGCGTGTCAGCCCCTGCTCCTGATCTTGGCATTGACATTGTGACCTTTTTTTCTTTCCTTTCCAAACTTTTCACGAAGACGATGGAAAAGTTTTTCTGCTTGCAAACCTGAAAACAGAATGAAGTCAGACCATATAATTGTTTAATTTTCTATAATTAATTTACATTGAAATAATTATTTTAAATATTATTTTAATAAAAAATTAAATTAATTTTATATTTTAAAAATTAAACTTTTATTGATACTTTAAGTATAAAAATAAAATAATTTATAAAAATATATTATTTTTCATATTTATTTTAATTTTGTACCCTTTTTTATATATTTATATATTTTTTAATTAATAAATTGATATTTTATTATAATTAAAATAAACAATTTTTTATTAGCAACAAGTTCCTAACCTATACATATGCCTCAAATTTACTTACTAGTGAGTGCTGGGGTCATCGCTGTCCCTATACTTGCCCAAGTGAGGGATTTTTCTTGGGCTATAGCCCTTGCTTCTTTTCACGTACAGTTGATTGGGGCACACAAAGTGAATGAACGTACGGATCGCATGTTCTTCTCCCAGCAAACGCAAAAGGATTAAAAGATATTAAAATTTTTTAATACCTTTGAATCCCTTTTTTGGCGGAATTAGATGAAATTAGATGGGATTCGAAATGAGATGGTCCAATCCCATGGAATCCAAAAAAGAAATTTTCAATTCCATCCAATCCTACACACAGATGTCTCGAAAATATAAGTATACACGAATGAAGTAAATACCATACTAATATCTTGCACAGCTAGGATATAATCATAATATGCAAAAGATTTCAAGATAGTATAGGAAAATTTAGAGAGCAAAGAATAAAATTATACGCAGTTTATCCCGAATATGGCTGATTGACAAAAAACTTATAGGCTGTAGCGGTCAGCTGTCCGCCACGAGCGAACTTGAGAACGCTGTAGAAACCCTGCCGAGGTGCCCTAAATATAGAGGTCGATGTTGAACCTTAATTGCGCGAAAGTATACCGGCGATGCGCCGCGTAGCGGGCGCGAACCGGACCCTCTCGTCGTGCAAGCCCGCGTTGCCGCTCGCACCGCGCACCTTCCGTCGTCCACGATCGTGTGCAATCAAGTGGCCTCCGCGTAAGCGAGTCGCGCCGAGCTCCGGGGAGTCCGGAGGAACGACGGGGAAACCGTATGCGTCGTGCTTATCGTCGTTATTCGCGAATGTTTACAGCTGGTATGTTAAATGGCAATGAACATGGAAGTGGCGGAGGTGTCCGGGGTGGCGTCCGACGACGCTACCTCGCCGGGGGCCCAGTGCGGACCCGCAACCCTCGCGAGCGAATCGTCGCCGTCGCCGTCGCGTCGCCCGCGTCGGCGACGACGCAACGGCCGAGGGACCCGTCGACGCGCGACGGCCGAGGGACCCGTCGACGCGCGAACGACGACGAGCGACGGCGCCGCGAATTCAATAGTATTCATTTTATTGTCAGAATAGACGGAATTCAATGGAATTCAGTACGGAAATTTTTAATTTCTAGTTTGGCATTTAATGGTATTCATTTCGTTAACGGAATCAATGGTATTCAATGGAATTCATGACGAAACTTTCCAATCCCTAACCTGGCATTCAGTGGTATTCATTTCGTTACATTTTTGTGTTGGAATTAGATGGGATTCAAAAAAGACAAATTCTTTCCAAAATAAGGAATTCCATGATATTGAAACTATTTCAATCTCTTTTTTGGACAAAATGGAATTCGGAAAGTCCTTAATTGAATTCCTGGCAATCCCGTTTTAATTCTTTTCAATCTTTTTTCGTTTGCTGGGAGCTGACACGTTATTCCATATTGCTTTATTACCTTCGTCCTCATTATAATAACCTTCTTCATCCATGTTTTTAACGTTCACACGGTTCACACTATATAGAGGTAAAGCCGGCGATGATACGTGATACGTGAGCGACCCAAGCCGTAAAGGTTGTATGACCCGTAAGATCTCTGCCAAAAGTTTAAGAAACGTAACATAAAGCTAATTAACATATTTAAGAAGATATTCTTTACTGGAAAGTAATATCCCACATAGCACGTAATATTACAGAAATATTGCAGTAATATTGCAATATAGTGGAAATATTACGTATTACAATAAAATATTTCAGAAATATTACTGATGTATTACACGTTTTTAAATAATATTAAAATATTACAGTAATATTGCTGCAATATATTGTTGAAATATAATACTTTAAGTAGCAAAATAATGTCAAATAAAATTTTAATGACATATCTTATTAACGTCATTAAGACGTTATTAAGGTATCACACAATCATACGTATTGCACAGATAAAATATACCAGTTACAGAATTTTGGACTAAAAAAAAGAAAAATCTGAATCAAAAAATGTGATGGAATCAAAAGAGACTGACTTGTACTTTCGGGGAATAAAAGTGATTAAGACAAATAAGTGGTATATTTAATTTTATAACTTGTTATTTGTTTTGTTATAATAAAAGGTAATTATATATACAATTAATTTTTAATTAAGAGCCAGTAAGTAAATTGATAATAAAATAAATGGATAAAATTTAAAATTTATATTTCTTATATAATCAATATTAAACTTTTCAAATTACGAGTTTGTCACACGGATAAACAGAACGTTTCTGTGTGCAGAAGCCATAAGTGGAGGGAAGAACGCTAGTGTGTGTGGCTATGCGCTTAGTCGCCGCTTAGTCGCCGACCCCCACCATTCCCGGTCTTCTCTCGTTGTCCCTTGCATGGCTCCGTGGGACCACGCAATCACGTAGTGCGTACGACACCGCACAGAAACAATCGTTTTAATTTCAGGTAATTTTTCTTTATTTAGTAAATATTGTTCACACAAATATTTTTAAAAGTATTTTTGTATAATTATTACTAATATGTACATTGTACATATATATTTGGCGATTTGTCGTTAAATCCGAAAATAGAAATTACGTGGCATAGTCTGCAAAAACAACGTTAATATCATAAAAATTATTTCAATGACCATTTTAAAATACATATATTTGCCTTTGTAACCGTATTGAACGAGTCTCTAATGAAATTATTTATTAACGGCTTTATACTTAAATCTTGATGCTAACTTAACCTCAAAATTTTTAACAGTTTAATCCAACTGGAGCCCTCAGTTGGAGATACATGATAGAAATATGCCGATCCCAAATCTCCTAAAAAGCAGTTTAATCATTAATTAAGTGATTTAACCATGATTATTTAACCATCATTTACGTGATTTTATAATAATTATTGTTCTTATGCTATATGTTACAGTATTGCTTTTTATCAGTGGATGCTCATGCAGCTCCAAGTAGTTTGATAGAAGAGCAAAAAATTTATTTATTAGATACGTAAGTAAGAAAATGTTAACTTTGATATAAACCATGCTTTCCAATATTAATCGTCAATACTGAAAATTCAAAATATACGTGTAACATTAACTACAAATTTTCAGTATACATAGATAGTGAATATCGGAATATACCCAGTAAACAATTTGCCAGCAAATTGTAACCAAATTGACACCAAATACGCGCAAAACTTGTCGACAAATCCGGTGCAATCTGTGTCTGCAATACGCTTATTGTGTTTTGCTAGCCAACCCTTACGAAAAAGTAGTACTAGCAATCAGTACTCAGTACTGAGTGATCAGTACTCGTAGTATTGAGAGTATTAGTATGTTAATACTCATGAATACTGCAGAATGGTCAGTACTGTGTCTGTCAGTGCTTACAGTACTGGCAGTACTACAAGCAATAATACTCATTAGTACTTCAGAGTATTGAAGTGGTCAGTACTTTATCAGATTAATATTCGGAGTACTATCATGATAGTACTGCCAGTACTGTAAGAACTACTAGGCACAGTACTGACCATTCTGCAATATTCATGAGTTTTAACATACTAATACTGTCAATACTACGAGTACTGATCACTCAGTACTGAGTACTGATTGTTAGTACTACTTTTTCGTAAAGTATCTTGGAAATACTAAATTAATAAAATACTAAATTAACGTACTAAACTATCAATGCTGCAGCGCGAGAAAACGATAAACACTCGTCAGTACTCTAAAGTTTTTAAATATATATCTTGTAAACTTAAGGCAATTATATTTACATTTATTATTTAATTATATGTTATATGATTCTTATTCTGGGAGTACTAGAGGGAGTACTAAAGGAAGTACTGGAGGGAGTACTAGAGGGAGTACTGGAGGGAGTGCTGGAGGGAGTACTGGAGGGAGTACTGGAGCGAGTACTGGAGGGAGTACTGGAGGGAGTACTAAATGAGTATTGGATGAGTACTGAAAAGGAGTACTGACGAAGTCAGTAAGGTCGAATTTACTAGTACTTTGAGTACTTGTGTCTCCAGTACTTTTACCAATACTTTTTCCAGTATTACAACCAGTACTATTTTTTCATAAGGGAAGCTTGTGTACACGACTTGACACCAAATTGACGCCAAATATCGAGCAAAACAGGCCAACAAAAGCTCGACAGCAAATTTGTGCCAAATTGCGAGCAAACCTTGACGAAAGAACTTGACGCCAAATTGACACCAAATACCGAGCAAAGCTTGCCAGCAATCTAACAGCAAATTGTTGACAAATTGCTATCAAAGTTTGTTGACAAAACCCGACGCCAAATTGATATCAAATATTAAACAAAATTTGAGAACAATACTTAACAGCAAATTGGCACCAAATACAGAGCAAATCTTGATGACACAGCTTGACGCCAAATTGCAGCAAGCCTTGTTACGTAGCCATTAATAAATACTAAAAAATATATTTTTTTAGGGAAAATTTAAAGCATAAATTATAAAAAGCATATAATTTTTTATTGATTTACAATAAATTATTTTATACATATGTTAAAAGAAATCTTTATATTTATAAAACATTATAGAGCTGAACAGGATATTGTTGTGAGCGCACAACGTATTATATATTAATTAATGCACTTAGCAACTACGAGTCGCCGCCGGTAAGAAACTCGACCCTAGCGACGAGGACCGCTGACACGAAGGCCAGTACGAGTCGCGGTTATGACCATATATGGTCATTCCGATCGCATTCCGATCGCTAGGCCTCCGAGCCTAAAATCAAAAGCGCTGACTGCTAAGTCAGCAACACGGAGGCGATAAAACGCCCTTCCTTCCAAAAAACGGCGGGCAGTCTAAGAACAGAGCGCGTACCGCGAGTCGACGTATGATTAAGCTATTGTAACCCACAAGTCAGGGTAGCGAAAGTCAACGAGTGTGATAATAAAGTTATTTGTTTATTCAACTCGACTGCAAAATCCAATAAGTGTCCTCTCATCCTCCTATCCGGCGGATCTCAAGAACCCTGTGCCGGTCTCGATCCCCGATCCAAGGCGCGGCACAACAATATCCCATGTAAAATATTTTTATGGGAGATTTTTTTCCTCATCATTCTTTTGGTTCTCATTGTTCTCATCACTATTCTCGCAGTTTTCAGAGTTATCATCGTTGTCATCTGAATGAGCCTCGTTATTGTTGCCGGTGTGTCTGTTAATGTTAAATATATCTCTATAATTATCGTTATTCTCGAAATCAAAGTGTTCAGAGTTCTCAAAATGATCAGAATTATTAGAAAATTCAGAATGGTGAGGAAGTTCAGAATAATGAAAAAGTTCAGATTCTTTTTGATTATGAAGAAAATCTGGTATTACGGAACTTTGACTTTTAACGGAATGTGTTCTGATATATATATATATATATATATATATATATAAATTTCCACGTCACGTATTTATATAAAAGCTGACACATATATTATATATGTATGTGTGATAATTATCAGTCGATTGAAGATGGACGAATTCACACACTGATATATATATATATATCAGTGTGTGAATTCGTCCATCTTCAATCGACTGATAATTATCACACATACATATATAATATATGTGTCAGCTTTTATATAGATACGTGACGTGGAAATTTGCCACGAAACGGCATTTATAGAGCAAAACGACTACAGAGAAAAATAATAAAACATCTCTTATAGTGAAATAATTAATATAAAATAATATTTGAAGTAAATATTAAATTAATATTAAATAAATGTTGTTTAGAAACGTAATGGCAAACACAGCAGGTTTGTCTAAAACTCTTAGGTAGATGAGCGAAAGAAAAAGAGTTTTTTTGATTAAGTCAAATTTCGTCTTTAGTATATGTAGTTACATTTACAAAAACAAAAGTAAAATATATTGACGTGACAAAAATTAATAATAAATAAAGGTTTTTTACATTATTTGAAATGCAATCAAACAAAACAAATCAGTAATCTGTCCTGCAGATCAAATAAAAAAAAAACTGAAATAAAACCAGATCTTACAGGACCGATTAAGGAGTCTGGATTACTGATTGAAATCAAAGTAAGAAAAGAAAAGAAAAGAAAAGAAATGTGGGGCTTCTGCATTTGTCTACGAGATCAATTCATCGTTTCCTTACTTACTCGGTTAGGCGGAGCGCGTGCCCCGAAGGCTTCGTGCCCCGGTCACGGTGTTCTAGAGCCAAGCGTGTCAGAGTGGCGTGAGGCCTCGCGGCAATCGCCGTTAATACTTCCGCGTGATCCGATTCGAGGACATTGCCAGGCGGAGAGTTTGACTGGGGCGGTACATCTGTCAAAGAATAACGCAGGCTAGAATATAAACCAGAGACGCAAGAATGAGAGCAATTCTAAGATTTCAAGACAAAAATTAACCCTGCAGAGTCCCTTGTACACTCGCTGACAGAAAGGTTGTCCCACTTTTCGTGATAGGTTTTGGGACGCACTTCATCATGCGAGCGATGACAGCCGCTGCTCACGGACTTGCCATGACAGCCTTTTTTTTTTGTTAGATCCCTCGGATGAAGGAAATTTAAGTGCCGTCAGCACCACCTTTAATAAAGGAACCTTTATTTTTATTCAAAGTTCATTAAAATAAAATGTTAAATAAACAATGTTTATCAAAATGACTATAAAATCGTCAACTACAATGTAGACAGATGTTTTGTGAACTATTCAGATTTTTTTAAATATTTTAAGGTAAAGAAAATAACGTCGGATGCGACAGACGCACGTATGCATTGCGAAGGTAAAAAAAAAAACGTATGCAGGTGGAGGGTTAAGCAGTAATTGGATATTTGTTTAAGTTGAAATGAATTTTATTACTTCCAAATGCAAGTAAATCCAACAAATAAATTTGTTAAGCTCTTGGGTCACCGCGGTCATGTTAGATCGTAACGTCAGAGGCGAGAAATGACACACTGAGAATTCTTACGTGCTATTTTAAAATAAAAAGATATTTGGATGAAAAAAAAATACTTTAGACCGTTTTATAAAATGTTCAGAAAACTATCCTTTTCCCTCGAAAGTTAATAAATAGCCGTAAAATGAATGTGATACGAAACCTAGTCATGCGCTGCTCAATAAGCTTGCTTGACTAGGCTTTGTATCATATTCATTTTACAGCTGTTTATTAACTGTCAAGGGAAAAGAGTAATTTTCAGAACATTTTACAAGTGTATTAAAGCGATCTGAAGTGTTCTTTTAGTAGTGAGTATAGGCCGATTCTAACTAGGGAGTTCCGAGGGGGGGGAGGGAGGGGGGGTATCGGATTACGCGGGGGTGAGGGGGAGGGAGAGGGGGCGGGGTATCGGGTTACACAGGGGTATCGGATTACGCGGGGAATGAGGGGTAAGGGGGAGGGGGCGGGGTATCGGGTTACACAGGGGTATCGGGTTACAAGGAGATAACGCGGGAGTAAGGGGGAGGGGAGGGGGCGGGGTATCGGGTTACACAAGGATATCAGATTTCAAGGATATCGGATTTCAAGGATATCGGATTACACAAGGGTATTGGATTACGCGGGGAAGGGGGGAGAGGGAGGGTGACCTTGGCATACCACGTATGACTCACCGGGATGACTCACCGGGGATGACTCACCGGGGGATGACTCAGCGGGGATGACTCACCGGGGGATGACTCAGCGGGGATGACTCACCGGGGATGACTCACCGGGGATGACTCATCGGGGATGACTCACCCGCGTTTGCGGTCGCGGTCGCGCCGCGGGTCCACGCGGGGGGTCCGCGGTCGCGGGTCCGCGCGGGGGGTCCGCGGTCGCGCCGCGGTCGCGGGTCCGCGCGGGGGGTCCGCGTTCGCGCCGCGGTCCGCGTGGCACTTAATTACACTGATGTGTACGCAGTGATATCCATTTTACTTTACATATACTTTGTTGATTTATTTCCAGTATCTTTAGTAATTGAAAAAATTCCACCGTCTTTTCCAAAGACCTCTATTTTTTTCCAAAATATGTAGTCTCACGGAGAAAACTCTGGTTCGATTCGTGATCGGCGATTCCGATTTCGCGACGGATCAGATATCTCGTTACGTCGCACATAGGAGTATTTATTTAAAAACCTGGCCAAAATTCAAAAATATGAATTGTATTTAACATAGAAAAAATATTTTTTTTGTTGTTCTGGATAGTTGAAAAATCTAAAAAAAAAGTGTCAGTGATGTCACACTCTACACTGCGCCGCACAGGTGTCTCAAAAATGGCCAATTGTTGAATTAAGAAATATTGTTTTTTTATTATTCATGCTACTGAGTATTTTGTACGAATTTGGGACAAAATTTATGAGTGTGTGTTGTAATTTTGATAATGGACGAACAATGTAAAGGTATGTATTCTTACAAAATGGTATTCTCATGCACTCTTAGTTCATAATACATTTTGCTCAATATTTTAGGTTATGTGTCGGGCGTTGTCGAGTGCTAAACTTTGAAAATAATTAAAATTTAGCTTTTTAAGAACTTATTGAAACAAAAAAAACTTCCACATCTATCCCCGAATGTATTTAAAAATACGTTTAAATATTACTGTTTTTTTATATCAAAATATTATATATTTGTTTTTTTAGAGTTTACCAGAAGAGAGCTTTACCAAATACTTAAGAAAAGCACTGAACGATTGACAGATGACAAACATATTGCTCTGGAAGACGAACTTATTAAAAAAACTCAATGTCCCGAAGAGAAAAAATCGGAATTTCGTCGTACTCTGCGATACTTCAAGTCGGACTTTAAAAAAAAATGGGTAGCTTCAAACTATATAGAAGAACGCTTTTTGATGAACAATGAGAATTGGCTCAATAATTCGATTCAATTGCGCACGTGGAAAACAATTAAAGCGGGTCGACCAGTGAAAGGTTTTGAGGAATCAAGTGACCGAAGCAAACGTCGTAAAACTCAAGATCTAAGAACGCAGGCACCTGTCGAACAGTTGACGTACGCAGTTTGTATGAGTCAAAGAGCAGCAGGCAATAACGATGTGTCTCAGATTATCAAAGATATAACTGTCAGTCCCACAAGAGCGAAAAAATTTCGTGCATCTGTCACAAATGCAGAGACTAAAACCGTCAAAAAGCTTTCACCGTCACAAGCTCTGAGTATTTTTGTCGATGCGGATCTTTCACGAAAGCAATATGAAATTATTCAAGGAGCTAATAAGAATATCTATCCTTGTTATTCTTTATTAAAAAAAGCTAAAGTTCAGTGTTATCCAAAAGAGGAATCGATTAGTATCACGGAAACGAGTGCCGAAATCAAATTGCAGGATTTGCTTGACCATACTGTTTCAAGGTTGTGCACATATTTAGAAGAAGTGCTAAAAAATATTACTGAAGAAGAAAGAAGAAATTTAGAACTAATTACTAAGTGGGGTTGTGATGGTTCTCAACAAACCGAATACAAACAAAAATTTCAAAATAATACGGATAACGATGCCTTCATTTTTCAAAGTTCACTAGTTCCAATCCGTCTAATAAGTAATACTGATGGACATAAAAAAATCATTTGGCAAAATCCTTTACCATCATCTCCTAGATATTGCAGACCGATTAGAATACGATTCGTTCACGAGACGAAAGATATTATAAAGGAAGAAGTTGAATATATAGAAAACCAAACTCGAAACTTAATAAAAACTGAAGTTTCTCAACCCGATGCAGTTTCTCTATATATTAAACATATTTTGCTTCCAACAATGGTAGATGCAAAGATTTGTAATGCTGCCACTAATACTTCTTCTACGATGAGGTGTTACATATGTGGAGAAACTTCGAAAAATTTTAACAATTTAGCAAAGAAGAAAGAAGAAAATCCCGAAAGATTCAAATTCGGATTGTCGATTCTTCATATGCGAATCAGATTTTTTGAGTTTTTGCTGCATTTATCATATAAATTACCTATACAAAAATGGCAGGCCAGAAATGACGAGGATAAAAAGGCTGTATCTGAGAAAAAACGAAGCATTCAAAAATCTTTCAAAGAAGAAATGGGTCTACTAGTGGATGTACCAAAAGCAGGATTCGGAAACACAAATGATGGTAACACGTCACGAAGATTTTTTGCAGAACCGGAAGTATCCGCTCGAATAACTGGGTTAGATGTTAATCTAATTCGCAAATTTAAAGTTATATTGGAAGCAATATCAAGTGGTTTCACGATAGATATGAAAAAATTTTCATCATACTTAACCGAAACAGCTCATTTTTACGTTAATTTATATGACTGGCATCCAATGTCACCTACGATTCATAAAATTTTAATCCACGGAGCTACGGTTATTTCTCACGCACTAGTACCCATTGGGCAACTATCGGAGGAAGCTGCTGAGGCACGAAACAAACACTTCCGTCAATATCGACAAAATTTTTCGAGGAAATTCTCGAGAAAAGCTTGTAACAGGGACATATTAAATAGACTTTTAATAAACTCGGACCCATTTATAACAAGCTCGCGATCACGACCTAAAAAGAAAAGCAAACCATTCAGTAGCGAAACGTTAGCTCTTTTATATCCCGAAGACTTGGCATCAGTCACTGAAGATGATACGATGGACGACGAAGAAAAAGAAAACGAATCTGAATTAGAAGATTTCGATTAAATTTCAATTATTAATATCAGTATTATCAGTCTATAGTAAATATGTGTTTACATTAGAATAAATATTAAATAAATTGTTATTGATCATCATTTACTGAGTAAAAGTTTATTTTATGTCGATAAAACTATTAAAATAATTTTGGCCACTTTTATTATAAAATACTCCACTGTGCGTCGACTCTCCACAAATCCAATATGCCACAATTCCTCATGAACGGATCGCTGATTTTTACGATCGGTTTCCTGATTTTAGGATTGACCAGTTTGCACAATTCTACATACTCGTCGCTCATATCGCATTAAAAAGAAAAATTCAATCATAAAATGTTCAATCATAAAATGATGAAACCGCGGTATTGCACTCACGACTTCCAGTCCTCGACGGGAGGAACAAAACAATCACAAAGGTGACTAATTGCGTCACTAATCCATCAAAAAAAAAAAATTTATCCGGACACGTTTAAGCACGCTCACGGCCCCGGCGAGACTGAATTCAATGACGGAGAATGCAGAACGGAGAAGTCGCCAGAGAAAAATATAATGGCGGTGTATAAAACTGATAGTCGCTTCCAGCGAAAAGTACGATAAAATACGTCTCGCGCTACAAAGGCGAGCGCCGACATCCGCTAGAAGTCCGGCTGCTTGAATTTACAAAACAAATATCGCGTACCGTAACATGGAGGCAAGGCGCCAATGCTCCGGCGGACGTTGCATATATACGGCTCGAATGGAAATGCGCGCGAAGAAAATATAGTATGAATTATAATTAAATAAAAAAAACAATCTATCTACGCAGTATGTAAAAAAAACAAAGGAAGAAATGACGTCATCGGGACGATGATCGACCCGATAACGCGTCGAACCTGTGGGAACATGTTCGTCGTAAACAAATTTTTTTCTGGGAAAAGGGGGCTGTTATTGCGCAGACGTATCTATTTCACACTATTTTTTTACAACGTAGTACGTGAAACAAAGGAAGAAATGACGTCACCGGGACGATGATCGACTCGATAACGCGTCGAACCTGTGGGAACATGTTCGTCGTAAACAAATTTTTTTCTGGGAAAAGGGGGTGTTATCGCGTAGACTAAACAATCTATCTACGCAGTACGCGGAACAAAGGAAAAGATTTTTTAAAAAATCAGTTGGAGCGAGAGAGATAGCAAAGGGTATATAACGAGGGATGAAGCGCATCGAGCCGCAGTAGAGCAAGATTTGAGAGCTATACATCGATCAAAAAGTATCGCGGTTTATTTTATGGTTAAACACGTTATCGTGTGCAAGTGCTCTGTAAAAGAGAATCTTTTATCGCTCAGTCGCAAAGATGTTCGTCCTGCTGTCGAGACCTTCGGACATTCGCGATTTTAGCGCCGAACAGCTGCAATTTGTGCCGAAAACCGTTTTGTTGCAAATGTGCGGCGATCACGTCTACTACGTGTAGGACAAGCTTCCGGAGCATATAAAGGCGGATCTGGAGGTTCAGACCTATCGTCGCTGTGACGAACATTGGAATCAACCGTGGCAGGAAACGCACATCGACGGTCCCGCTCCGATGATTAAAGATTGCGGCGAGTGTCAACGAAAACACCATTAGCTTTCGCGACGTGAACATTTTTGTGAAAATTAATACTTTGATATCCCTTTCTTCAGTCTATATAAACTTATGTTGGAACACTATCGCGTTCAATATTCCTATCGACATTGTCCAGCGTATCATCGACGCGTGTGCAAGTGCTCTTTCGAAGATTGTGGCGTGATCTACCGCTCTTCAATAGTGCGAAAGTGATCAAACATGGATCAGTTCGAGCAAACTGAACGCGATCTATTGGAACTGTCCGACCAAGTAGCTACCGTGGGTGAATTTTTCACATGGGCGCTGCAATGCGCGGAATTCGTCGAGCAGCTCGAGACACGCTGTAGTGTCAAACGTTCGCGGCTCTCGATTAGGAAGAGGCAATCGTTGGTTGCCAGAATCGCGCGACTCGAGGGTGCGAAGACGCGATTGGAAAGACAATTTATCCATAGCGGTGGCGATTATGCGAACGCCGGTAACAGTGGCGAAACGCGCGCGACAGAACTCGTATGGCGAGAAATCGATGTCGCGTTCGAAACGCGGATAATGACCGGCGCGGTAATTAATACGGACCATATAGAACCGCGACAGTTTCTGGAAGACGCCTGCAGTGTAGTGTGCAAGCGAGTGCGAGACATTTTAAAAACACATAATTGTGTCAAAGTGAACACCGCGTTCAACGGGGAGTTTGTGGCGGGTGATAAACGTGCCAATAAGAGTCTGTGTACAAATAACAAAGAACTCTGTCGTACATCGCACTTGCGCGAGTGGTACAAGCAGCACGTTATCGAGCCCACATTAGCGTCCCTCGGGGAGTTCCAGGAACGCGACAGTGGGTGGGCGTTGACGCGAATCCTCAATTTGACGGTGAACGTCAACAGATACAATCCTTTGCGCGCGGGGTGTCACGTGAAGTTGCCTCGAGACATTAAAACGAAGAGAGCGGTGATCAATGTGCGATCAATGGACAATGCGTGTTTTGCGTGGGCAGTGACGGCTGCTCTGTATCCAGCCGAAAGAAATTCAGATCTGGAATCATCATACCCGCATTATTCAACAATACTGAATTTTCGTGGCATTGAATTCCCAATGACGTTGAGTCAGATTAAACAATTCGAACGACTCAACGACATGTCGATCAACGTGTACACCATCGAGGGAGAGAAGACGCCGAACGTTCTTCCGATACGACTCACCAACCGCACGAGTGACAAACACATAAATCTATTGTACGTGCAGGACCCGCGAGACGACAATGTTGGACATTTCGCGTGGATAAAAAATCTATCCCGCCTCGTGAGCTCGCAAATTAATAAGCATGGACATGCAAAGTACATTTGTGATCGGTAAGTGTTTATACTTCTTTTAATAATATATAGAATATATTATATTTAGTGTATTAAAAAAAATTACAATATTTATGTTTCTTTTTTTGCAGATGTCTTCACTATTTTAGTTCGAGCGACAAATTGCTAGCTCACACGGCAGACTGCCGTGAGGTAAACGACTGCGCTATCAGACTGCCGAGCGAGGACAACAAGTGGCTGAACTTCAAAAACCACAGCAGGAAAGAGCGATTTCCCTTCGTGGTGTATGCCGATCTGGAGTGCGTGCTGAAGAAGACAGGACAACCGGAGACGGAACACGCGTCATACGCATATCAACATCATCGGGTCTGTAGTATAGGATACTACGTACAGTGCTCGTACGATGAAACGTTATCGGCGTATCGATTTCATCGCGATAATGACTGCGTCGCGTGGTTCGTCGAGGAACTCAACGGATTGGCGCATCGCGTAAAGAACATCTTGTCCGACATTGTATGTATGGTAGACCTAACGCGAGTGGGAGACATTTCACAGCGCGGCACTGTGTCACATTTGTGAAAAACCGTTAGCGCCGGATGACAATCGTGTACGCGATCATTGCCACCTGACCGGGCGTTATAGAGGTCCAGCACATTCGACGTGCAATCTGAATTATAAGGATTCTCACTTTATTCCAGTCATTTTTCACAATCTATCGGGCTATGACGCATACTTTATTATCAAGGAGATAGCTGCCGCGTTCGAAGGCAAGTTCGATGTACTACCTATAACAAAGGAAAAGTACATCTCATTCACGAAACATGTGAAAGACACCGCCGAAAGATTAGATTCGCGAAGCGATATAAAATTAAGATTTATCGACTCGTACAAATTTCTGAGCGCGAGTCTCGCAAAATTGGCATCCTTCCTCGATAAGGATAAATTGAAAATTATACGTTCCAAATTTTCCACGTTATCCGACGACGATTTCGAATTATTGACGCGAAAAGGTGTCTTTCCATACGAATACGTGGACAGCGTCGAAAAGCTGGAGGATACGTGTTTACCGCCGCGCGACTCATTTTACAGTTCTCTGACTGGTGACACAGTATCCGAGAGCGATTACGCGCACGCCGCGAACGTATGGCAGCGATTCTCCGTTCGAACCCTGGGCGAATACAGCGATCTATACCTGAAAACCAATGTCTTGCTGTTGGCCGACGTGTTTGAGAATTTCCGCGACAGCTGTATCGCGAGTTACGGACTCGATCCCGCGTACTACTACACTTTACCAGGCTTTACGTGGGACGCCATGTTGAAACATACGTGTGTCAATTTCGAACTGCTGACCGACATTGACATGGTCATGTTCATCGAACGTAGTATTCGCGGCGGCCTGAGTCAGTGTTCAAACAGATACGCGCAGGCCAACAACAAGTACATGCAGTTGTACGATCCATCGAAACCGTCATCTTACCTAATGTAGTTCGATGTCAACAACTTGTACGGCTGGGCGATGTGTCAGCCACTGCCCTGCGCGGAGTTTCAATGGGTCGAAGACGCGTCAAGTTTCGACTTTAACGCGATCGCTTTGGATTCGCCTACGGGCTATATTCTCGAGGTTGACCTAGAGTATCCGCAGGATAAACATGACGCGCACACTGACCTACCGTTCTGTCCAACGCGCGATAAACCGCCCGGAAAACAACAGGCTAAACTTCTCGCCACCCTGCATGATAAGAAGCGTTACGTCATTCATTATCGCAATCTGCAGCAGTGTACGCGCCACGGCCTTCGCGTCACAAAAATACATCGCGTATTGCAATTCGCTCAATCTGCGTGGCTCCGTGCTTACATCGAACTCAATACAAAATTTAGAACACGGGCCAAAAATGAGTTCGAAAAAAATTTATATAAATTAATGAATAACGCTGTTTTCGGGAAGACGATGGAGAACGTACGCAATCACGTCGACGTAAAATTACTGACGAAGTGGGACGGACGATACGGCGCGGAGGCAATGATCGCGCGACCGAATTTCCACAGCAGGAGCGTATTTTCGGAAAATCTGGTAGCCGTCGAACTGCGCAAACTCGAGGTGAAATTCGAAAAACCGATCTACGTCGGCATGTGCATCCTCGACATGTCGAAGGTGTGCCTGTACGAATTTCACCACAAATACATGTCTCCCCTGTACCGCGACTCGTGTAGAATCATGTATACCGATACGAACAGTCTGATTTATCATATCGAGTGCAACGACGCGTATGAGAACATGAAACGTGATATCGCTAGATTCGACACGAGCGATTACGCGGTAGATAACGCTTATGGTATACCGCTCGTGAATAAAAAAGTGCCGGGCCTGATGAAGGACGAGAATAACGGTGCGATCATGACTGAATTCGTTGGACTTAGGGCGAAAATGTACGCCTTGCGAGTCGACGGTAAAAAAGACTGTAAAAAAGCGAAAAGTGTGAAGAGCAACGTCGTAGCGCGTACCATCACGTTCGAGGATTACGCGCGGTATCTGAACGATGAGATCAAAATGACTCGACGGCAGTCCTGTATACGATCGAAAATGCACGAAGTGTACACTATCAGCGAGACGAAAATCGCTCTGAGTCCATACGACGATAAGCGATACATTATACCCGATTCGACCGATACGTTGCCCTGGGGACATTACAGAATATAACGTAATGTATGCAATATATGTAATATAATGTATGTACGTATGTATATATGTATGTAATGTATGTAGTAGTATAACATGATATATATATGTATGTATTATAATGTATGTATGTATGTATATATGTATGTAATGTACGTAGTAGTATGTATGTAGTAGTATAACATAATATATGTATATATGTGTTAGGGATCGAGCGAAAGGCGAGAGCATTGGGCGGTGTTGCCCGCGACCGCGGTCCTGGTGCAGCCACGCGCGACAATCGTGATCGACGCGATTCCAAAGCATGGCCCAATGATCTTGCCTTCGCGACATCGCTAACGGGAAAGAGCGCACGCGTTTGCTTAATGTTCAACGTTCATATCATCGGCAAATCGTGGTTCGACATGATTGGTCCTCCCTGAGCTCGAAACCCCCGTCACGAAGTGGTGTCGGGAAGAAGGGCGATCGCGAGCGATCTTCGAAAGCACTGTCTGTTGAGCCGCACGACAAACCGGCCGTTCTGAGGTATCGTCGCGAAACCATTCTCGCGCCCACAATTCGGTTTCATTACCGCACGCTGAGTACCCGAGCAAGGGCCTGCATATCGCAAAGTTGTGACGTTACGAACAACCAGGGCGTCAGCTAGACGTCCGCCCTGTCAGCTAAGTTAAATTAAAGTGAAAGTAAAACCACGATTCAGTTAATTCACTTAACCGTATTCCACTCCCGATATCCTCAAAACGCCTCGCGCCCTTTGCAGGGCGGTGCCGGTGCTTCTCGTGCCCTGAGGCCGCCTCAGTCGTACGAAACAATATGTATGTAATGTAATATAATGTAGTAGTATATGTATGTAATGTAATATGTATGTAATGTAATATAATGTAGTAATATAATGTAGTATAACATATAAATGTATGAATGTATGTATGTATGTAGGTATGTATTATAATGTAACGTATGTATTATGTTAATGGAAGGATATTAATAAAGATATTCTACATATGTGTATTTAGTATTTAATATTTTTTATTATATACTTTATATGTATTACATATTTCAAACACTTTACATGTATCATTTTTATATTAAGAATAAAATACAGTTTGCACGAATTAAATAACATTGTTCTTCATTGTATCCAAGAGTTGTGCGATCCGTCGAATCCCAGCCATTTCACGTAAACCTCGTCGCCTCTCCTGCGCAGTACTTTCTCCACGAGATACACGTCAGGATAAGTCGCGCGATGCAACTCGTGCTCGTAGAACGCTCCGGCGACGGATTTTCCACGATAGTCCTCGAGTAGGTAGGTTACGGGATTGGTATGCTGCACTCTGACGATCTTAAACACCTCGGTGGTCCAATTCGGCGTGTAACCTTTCTCGAAAATCGTCTTGTATTTGCTGACGCGTACCGAGTCGCCCGTTTTGAACTTTGCCAGGCCTGCGATCTTTATCGCGCTGTACACCGTAGCCAAGAGTTTTTCGGCGATCGCGGGGGGAACGTCGACGGGTCGCATGCCGATCGTTCGATGCTTGCGCGCGTTGTAATCCGACACGAGTCGCGGTAGCTCGTCGACCCACTTGTAAGTTCCGTTGAGCGTAAACATCTTCCACATGTTGTTTTTTAACGTGCGATTGAATCGCTCGACGACCGACGCCTTCAACACCGAATACGTGGAATAGTGATTGATGCCGTGTTTTCTCACGAGACGTTGCACGTCGGTGTTGTAAAATTCCTTCCCCATGTCGGTTTGTAGGTTACTAGGGCACCTCCCGCTATCTCGAATTATCTCAGCGATAGCGACGGCTGTCTCGCTGCCGCCTTTACCCTTGAGCGGCACGGCCCACGCGTACTTGCTCAACACATCGATGACGGTGAGTATGTAGTGGTGGCCTCCGTTGAAACGCGAGTACGGACGCATCTCGACGATGTCAGCCTGCCACAGGTCGTCGTACCCCCGCACTATGACATGTCTGCGGGGAAAATTTCTTCTCGCCGGTGCGTGCAATTCGTCCACCAACCGTCGCTTTTCGATATTTTTATCCACATCGGATTTTAACGGTCTCATGTTTCGTTAGCGTTTCGTTGGCTGTTCGTCTTCGTCCTTCAGCTGTACGTAGCCGTTTCTGTTTCTGTTTCTGTGTCGTTCGTTGCTGCTTCTGAACCGCTCAGAAACGAGTTCGAGCCGTTCTTGAACCGTTCGACAGCCGTTCGACAATCGTTCTCGAACCGTTCGTTGTCGTTCGTCGTCGTCGTCAGTTGACCGTTGTTTGTCACTCATCGTCGTTGTCGTCGTCGTCGACGTTCTTTAGCCGTTTGTAGCCTTTCTTGTCACCGCGTAGTTCGCAGCTGTTTCTAAACCGCTCGTAATCGTTTCTGAGCTGTTTTTGAACCGTTCCACAACCGTCCGACAACCGTTCTCGAACCGTAAGACAGCCGTCCGACAGTCGTTCTCGAATCGTTCGTTGCTGTTCGTCGCCGTCGTCAATTAACCGTTGCCTCTCTTCACTCGTCGCCGTTCGATAGTCGTTTCTGCTGAACCGTTTCTTCATCGTTCATTAGCCGTTTCCAATCTAACGATATTCGTACGCCGAAGCGCGTTTACCGCAGTCTGTAACGCTCGCACGTCCTTCTCGAACGAGGCAAGTTTCTCGTCTGACTCTTTTCGTTGATCTCGCAGACTTTTAACGCACTGATCCACGTATAGTTTGTTAACCGCGTCACCGTCAGTCTCAGGTTGCGCCACGCGACGAATTTTGCGCGTCCTTGCGTCAAAGTCCGTGGCAGTGCGACACAGAGCATTGTCGCGCACGAAATTTCTCACTAATCCGCTCCACCGATGGTACGAAATGGCATTCGTCGCGTCTTCGCTCTGCTCGAACAATCCAAATTTATTGATCGGCATTTCGACGCTGATTGAACGGATCGTTGTCGCGCCGTTTAATTTATAATAAGCCCGGTTTCGCGAAGTTCCTCGATGATCGACATGATCTCATTGTCGTGGGCATTGTTGCCAGCTTGACGCGAAGCGTCGAACATTCGCAGACGATCCACCAGCTCGTTGGGGTCGTCCCAGTGCACGTAGTCGTTCTTATTGTCGGTTAGCGTCATCGCGCGAGGCGCGAATAATCCCTTTCCGGATTTTTTCTCCTTGAGTTCGGTTGATATCAACGGTGAGATTATCGATTGATACTTGAATCCCCTGTTGCCCATTACTCGCCCTTGAGGATCGTGCTTGTATTTATGAGCACTCGTCGCCACCAGTATGTCCTTGTACTTGTGCATATCCGCCTCCGTGTAGAGCTTATCATCGGGTGCTTTCTTGAAGATCAACTCGTAAATACCGGGTGTGCCGGCGTATCGTACGCCATCGATAAGTATATTATCCGCGTCGTCCACGTCAAAACGTTTATTACCGAGCATCAAATCATTCTTGTCGAGATAAACACCGTATACGGTGTCTATCGTCGAATCGGCGCCCAAAACGCTCGCGATGTACAATCGGCTCAGTGGACCCAACTTATCTTCTAACGTTTCTACAAAAAATTCTCGACCCTCCGACGTTTGCAACTGCTTTTGAACGGCCGTCTCGATCGAGTCGTCCGTGGTTTCGAATACATCCGCGTCTTCGAGGAATTCAGGACTTGTACGTTGTACGGTTTGCATCGGCGTAGAGGTTATCGGTGTAGAAGTTATCGGTAGTACTTTCGAGCGTTTCGATTGATTAGATTTACGCGGTGTCGACGATAACAGATCCGACCAGGAGTCTAATCGTTCCTTCTTTTTCTTCGGTGTAGTATCCGGAGTAGCAAACTCCTCCTCCTCCCCGCGCTGTCGAATTGATTGCGTTTTGATTTTTGCGTCAGCGACGCTCTCCGCCGGCTCCTCTTTCTTCACCGCGATCGAGCTCGAGTTGTCGACGATCTTTTTCAGCGGCCCGATGAGAGGCTTAAAGTGCGTGTCCAACTCAATGTCCTTCTCGATCTTACCGGTCTTCAAAGCGCGAAGTTTCTTGCGAATCGAATCACTCGTTTTCGCGATATCTTTCACGATCTTCTCGCGTTTGCGAATATTCTCGCTCCCGTCGATCGCGGCCATCGTGGAAAAAAAGCAGAGCGTCGATCGCTAACGTTTCACCTCCGACGAGGTATCGGCAATGACTGATCGCTTTTGCGGTATCGCGAACACGTTAAATCCTTTTCTGTATCGGCCGTTCAAAAGCGCGCTGTCCTTGTCTATCACTACGAATCCGTACTTGCATCGCCAACAATCGTGGCACAAGGAGCAAAATTCATCGTACGACATGTCGGTATTCACGTGATTGTTGTACACGTGTTTCAAATTAGTGCCATCCTGCCTGAACAGGATCAGCAGATTCGCGTTGTCGCGTATCAGATGTTTAGGTATTCTCGCGTACGTCTGACAGAGATAAAAGCAGTCGACGCTCGAGTGCCTGCCCATCGAGAAATACTCTCTCACGGTGTCTTGCTTATCGCACGCCACGTCGTCGAAGACGAAGATCGAGTTTGGACACGCGTCGCTCGGTGGAATGACGTCACTGTTATTGGAGAAGGTGTAGTAGCCGATTTCGTCGATCGATGTCAGTAAATTCTCCAGATATCGGTATTTCGGTTGATGCAGCGATTTCGAGTACACGTACACGTTCTCGAAACGTACACCGTGCGGACTTTCCAGCAAACTTATCAGAACGTTGGTTTTACCGCAATTCGAGGGACCGCAAATGATCGCGCGTATAGTAGTCGGCAGCATCGTACCGTGTCTGCGCCTCTCCGCGTTGCCCTCCATCGACCGTGATCTGTCGTCGCAATTCGTCACGCGAATCGTCAACGGTTGTCGCACGAATCTTATTTCTTTTTTTCTCTTCGCACTTTGTACGACTGAATCGAACTTTCTCGTTCGAACATCTATTTATAGATGCGCGGCACCGCGAATCGCTCAGTCGCAAAGATGTTCGTCCTGCTGTCGAGACCTTCGAACATTCGCGATTTCAGCGCCGAATGTCAATGAAATTAAAAACTGGTTTAATCGCGCGATAGGTGCACTTCCGATCGAATTGCACATTCCCGGCTATCAGTTTTCCGGGTACTCATCTGCGAGAACGATTGGCTAGAGGTGATCCGAGTGTAAATCCATTGGACGCGGCGTGTCGCGAGCACGACATAGCCTATTCGCGTGACAAAGGCCTCACCGAGAGACACGCGGCGGACAAGATACTCGCCGAGAGAGCGCTAGGACGCGTCATCGCGAGAGATTCGGCTCTCGGAGAAAGGGCTGCCGCTACAGCCGTCTGGGCGGCCATGAAGGCTAAGACGAAGCTCGGAATGGGTTTGAAAACACGGAAAACACGGAAAACACGAACGAGGAAAAGTCGACGAAGAAACGAATACTTCCGACAGCGAAACGAGGTGGCGTATTGCCGATTCTACCGTTGTTAGGAGTTCTCGGTTCTCTGGCCGGCGGAGCGGCCGGAATTACAACGGCGGTGAACGCTAGCAAAGCCGCGCGACGTCAGCTGGAAGAGACGCAACGTCACAATCGCGCCATGGAAGGTCGCGGACTTTATCTCGCTCCGTACAAATATGGACAGGGACTGTATCTCAGCCCGCACAAACGCGAGCGAGGAGTAGCGTTGAAGATTAGAAATAAAAAAAAACGTCAAAAAGACGTTAACTATGCCGGCGGGTATTACGACTAACGTACAATTGAGTCGACTGGCAAGGCGAATGCGCGTACCGTTTTTCAGAGGTGTTTTCATGCGTGATTCGTTACCGATCGTTGACGGCGTGCGTCGAAACGAGAGCGGTATCGTGAATTTGGACGATGCAGCGGGCCCAGGTACTCATTGGGTAGCGTACGCCAAGAGGGGAGATCGAGTCGTATATTTCGACAGTTTCGGCAATCTTCGACCGCCGAAAGAACTGGTGCGATATTTCGGACCGAGCGTGACGAAGATCGAGTACAATCGCACGTCTTATCAGCGATACGATCAGAGCATCTGTGGACAATTGTGCTTGCAATTTCTCCGGACGATCGGCGCTGATTTAAAATCTGACGACGCGCCGTGTGGAGACTCAGTGTTCGTCGAACAGCTTCCGCTTCGACATGTCTATAACGTTCACGCTGACCGGGAAGAGCAGCATCCTCGCGGAGCACTATTTTCCCGCCGTGGATCTGAGCGACGGTGACTACGAGCTCGGTCTAACGTGTTTTGAGACTTATCGATTCCGAACGTGAATTTTTCTAATAATAAATTTTATTTCGACGAGGATGACACGGAAATTACAATTCCCGAGGGATCGTACGAGATACGGGCCATACACGAGTTTTTGAAATGCCATACACGTGAAATTTCACGGAAACGTCCGCGACGCGTGGTTCGTTCCAACGACGATCGTACGTCGGTCGCGAATATCGCGCGAGAGGAGACCGTTCGCGCGAACGGCTACGAAGACGAGGTCGCGGAATATCCGATAATGCTCCGCGCAAATTACAATACGATGAAGAGCGAGATCAAGTGCGCTTTCAGCGTGAACTTCAACAAACCGAACAACGTCGGATCGCTGCTGGGATTCTCGTCGACGCGTATATTGCAGCCGGGACAGTGGCACGAATCGGACGCACCGATTAATATTATCAACGTAAACATTATCCGCGTGGAGTGTAACGTGACCGCGGGTGCGTACAGCAACGGCAAACGTGTTCATACGATACACGAGTTCTCACCGAGCGTACCACCGGGATATAAGATATCGGAAACGCCGGCGCAGATCATTTACCTGCCGATCATCGCGCGGAGCGTTACGAATCTAATGATACGCGTCGCTGATCAAGACGGACGATTGCTCGATTTTCGCGGAGAAGAGATCACCGTCAGATTGTGCGTACGACGGCGAGAGCGATAACGCACCAGTGTACGCGTGAGCGTGAGTGTGCGCGCGACATATGAGATGCTAATGTTGAACGACTCGGAGCACGCGACAGATAACAACAGTAATATCTTTACGGCTGCGCCGATCGACGATATCGTCAAGTCGACATTCGGTGGCGTTAGAAAAAGAGAGACGAGAAAGAAGCTCAACGCGTCAAACGTTAAGTTTTTACAATCTCTGGGATTCGCGGTGCGAAACATCTAAACGATGACTGAAATTCTCAACATCGGAGGCGAGCCGGTCTTTGACGATCGCATCGTCAAGATCGAGACTCACACGTACAACCCGTACGCCAACACAACGTTTGACTATAGCGACGAGATACGAATACCTATACAACAGCAGGATTTGTATACGTTGCCGTGCGAAAGTTTTCTCTTCGTCGAAGGCACATTGACGGTGACCAGAGCAGCCGGTCAAGCCGATAACGTGGTACTGGGGACTAATTGCGTCGCGTTCATGTTCGACGAGATTCGATACGAGCTCGACGGCGTGGAGATTGATCGCTGCAGAAACGTAGGAATAACCAGCACGCTCAAGAACTACGTTACCGTATCGTCCGACAGAAGCGTGATCCTGAGAAACGCTGGCTGGGAGCCACAGAATAACGCAAACGGATATTTCAATTTTTGCGTACCGCTCAACTTGTTACTGGGATTTTGCGAGGATTACAAACGCGTGGTGATCAACGCTCGTCACGAATTGATCTTGATACGATCGCGCAACGACAACAATTCCCTGGTGGGAAGTCTCGCGTTGGAGCCCACTATCAAAATACTCAAGATACAATGGCGAATGCCTCACGTGGTATTGAACGAGATCAACAAGCTGTCGATGCTGCGCGCCTTGGAAGACGGACGATATCTAAGTATGGGTTTCCGTTCGTGGGATCTGTACGAGTATCCCCTGTTGCAGAACACGACCAAGCACTCGTGGGCCATCAAGACCGCGACTCAGCTCGAGAAACCGCGATACGTCGTCTTCGCTCTGCAGACGGGTCGGAAGAACGTCATGTCCGCCGACATAAGCCGATTCGACGACTGCAACTTGACCAACGTAAAACTCTACCTAAACTCGGAAGTTTATCCGTACGACGACTTGAATTTGGACTTTGGCAAACACCGATGGGCGATTCTGTACGATATGTACGCGCGTTTCTGCAAGGGCTACTACGGATACGAATATCTCGAGCCGAGTCTCACCGTTCGACTTTTCTGCGTAACGGCCCGTTTGTGATCATTGATTGCTCTCGCCAAAACAAATCCGTAAAAACCGCCACCGTGGATGTCAGAATAGAATTCGACTGCATGGAGAACGTACCGCCGAATACCTCCGCGTACTGTCTCATCATACACGACCGCGTGATTGAGTACAACCCGTTTGACGAACGTGGTGCGCAAAATAGTCTGAGTGTTCGCGGCAACGTCGACTCTCCGATATACAATTATTTAGAGGGGGATGGGGGGGGGAGTATAAAATCAGAGTGTCGCGAGACGATTTGCAGAGTTGCGCGTCATTCCTCTCGATTGACGTATCGACGAGAGAGAGCGAGAGAGATAAGAAATCTCGTCATGTCAGTACCAACGTTCGTGGACCTGCAAGGATTCCTCGTCGGGATGAAATTTGTCGTGAAGGAGGTGGCGGTGCTGAGAAAAGGCTGCGTTCTGTCGCATCACATTTTGAGTACCCCATGCCGTGGAATCTCCTCACAAAATCCGACAAATCGTGCGCTACCTGGTTGATCGCGAATCACCATGGATTACGATGGGAAGACGGAAACGTGCCGTACAACACGGTGAAACGCCTGATTACATCGGCCGTGCTTGGT